>JANLJB010031258.1:0-18588 GCA_026212285.1 Bursera cuneata | reverse complement strand
TTCTTGTGTGGGATTTATAAGGCTTTGGGCTCTCCCACCTCAATAGCTAGCTTTTGGGGTGTGGTTCTCCCAAGGTTCTTATCAGCTTCCTAAAGGTGTAGTAGCAAGCTTTTGCTTGTTGTCTTACACCTTTGTGAATGTGATTTTATTTCTTTTTATTAATCTTTCCTTCTATACCCTCTTGCTCAAAATTGAAATTGACATCTTATATTCTTTGTCATAGATGGAAGGCTCAATAATTTTGATGATTTTTTTTCTTTAAATAACTTTTGATGTCCACTGTTCCAAGTTTTTCTGAGCAAGACTATTATTTTGATTGCAGATTCACAGATGAATGATTCAAAACAAGATTTTGGATCTCTTGATCTGTTAATGACTGGATTAGTTACTCATCAAACTTATTTACCGGATTCAGTGGTATCTATCTTTTGTGGTCTGTTATGTCTGCTTTGTAGATTATCACGCATTCTTTATTGTTAAATTGAATACTCATTCCAAATACAGGTGCTGAGGAAATTGAAAGTTCAACATTCAAATATTGAGTGGTCTGGAGTTGCTTGGATATGCACTAAACAGCTGAAGCACTACCCATCCTTTTACAGGAATGGAACTACAATAGCTGTAAGAACCAACTTTTTAGTCATCATTTCTACATTTAGTGGCAAAATCTTCTTTCTTCAGTGCCTGTCACTTTTGTCATTGGCTTCTGATTCACAAGATTGCCCCTTTTTTTCTTTGTTTCCCATCCAGGTTCACTCCTTTGTATTTATTATGGCTGAAGAGAAAAGCCACTATCTGGGTTACTTGGAGGATATGTATGAAGACAAGAAGGGACTGAAGAAGGTGAAAGTGCGGTGGTTTCACCACAATCAGGAAATTCAAGGTGTAATTCCTGATCTCCATCCACATCCTAGAGAAGTTTTCATTACAGGCCATGTTCAAGTGATCAGTGCAGAGAATGTTTATGGTCTGGCAACAGTCTTGACTCCTATGCACTATGAGAAATGTCTAGCCATTGTTCCGCACACTTCACCCTCCAGTATCCATATGTGCTTTAGGCAGATTAAAAACAATAAGGTCAAACCCTTCACTCTTACTAAATTGCGAGGGTACTCTAATCAAGCAATCCTGTCTGCTTTAGATGCTCCTGTCCCCAAGCAGAAGGTCAAGTGTCATAAACTCAATCAAGAAGATGAGGATGTTGTGAGGGTGAGTAAGAGAAGCAGAACTTGCAAGGGGCAAGGGGAACTTGAAGGTGGTTTTATTGTGAAAAAATCATTTCCTGAAGAACAAATTATGAATTGTGAACCAAAATACCCAAAATTGAAATTGAGGTTCTCAAGGAAAAAAATGGGCATTAAGGTGGTATTACCACAGCCACAATGTCCAATGTCTTTCAAGGTGGACGAGAAAATAGAGTTGCTTTGTCAGGATAGCGGCATTCGAGGCTGCTGGTTTAGGTGTAAGGTCTTGCAGGCATCTCAGAAGCATCTAAAAGTAAAATATGATGATGTGGAAGATGCCGATGGTTCTGGAAAACTAGAGGTATGTAAATGCTGCTTAAGTTTACATTTTGAAATTGTTCAACACTACTGAAATTTTGCTGATAAACTATCTCTGATGGCCTTCCTAATGAGACATCAAAGATGGTATATTTCTCTGTTGAATGTTTATAGTATGGTTACCAATTTATAAAGTTATAATTTTGGTGCATGATTTAGTTATGTTAATAATGCTGAAGACTGTTGGATTATGCAACATCAAAAAGGTGGCCCATGAGACCATGACTTGAGCCTTCTGCTTGTTGGCATGTTAGTGGCTAGACTTAACCAAGAAAATACTTAATTTTGATGTTTCTGTTACTGCATAGGAATGGGTCCCTGCTGCCAGAGTGGCACCTCCTGATAAAATGGGCATGAGATTCCCTGGCCGCCTGACAGTTCGACCTTGTCCTCCAGAAGATTCTACTGACTTTAACTTTGAAGTTGGGGCACCAGTTGATGCATGGTGGAGTGATGGATGGTGGGAAGGTCTTGTAATAGGTGTTAACATTTCCGGAAATGGCATTCTCCAAATTTACCTACCAGGTACAGTCCATGGAAATATCTGATTTTTTGAATTGTCCTCTGCTTACTATGCTTCATGGTAAACAATGTAATAGTTTTTTTTTTTAATTCTTAGGTGAAGATAAACTCCTGACTGTTCACAGAAAAGATGTTAGGGCTTCAAAAGATTGGTTTGGCAACAAATGGGTTGATGTAATGGCAAATCCTGATATACTCTCTTATATTTCTGCAAATGTCAGTTCAAGCTTGAAACTCCTTATGGGCTCTTCCAAGGGAGAAGTACTAGGTTGTGGTGGCACTGAATTGCTGGAGCGGAAAGTGATCACTTCCAAACTTGATGCTGTTGAAGAAGTTGAAGTAGAACTAGCTGGTTCAACCTTGATTGATGACTTGAAAATTGTGGAGGAAGTTAATCTAAGAAAGCAAGTTCCTGTCAATGATGAGAATGAAATTGACAAATGTAGAGGTAGGGATGATGATAATTATGTTAATAATGATTCTAACAACAAAGATGTTGGCTCCGATCCCAAGTTGGCTTTGGAGGATAATATTGAATCAGTATAACAAAAGAAATTGGATTTAGTGGAAGCTCAGAAGGTGATCATGTAATTTGTAGGATAGACGGTATAGAAGCGGTGGAGAAATTTTGACCTGGTTGGTAAATGGTGTTTTCATCCTGTATATAAGACACAAGACAAGAATCGGCATAGTGATATTCGGAGGTTAATTATAAAGTTTTCTGACATCAGGAGAAATGGAAGATGTATAGCAATTTAGGATACGGATAAACCATGTATCAGAAAATTTTAGGTTTAAGGGTTAATGGTACTTGTATCAGGTCAGAACTAGTTTTACTTTATTTTTAGGAGTCGATTAATGTTAGTGTGTTTGTTTTGCACCTAACATGGTAATGCTGGTGTCTTCTGTAATTGTCTTCACATATTGTTATAGGCTTTTATCTTACGGTATAGTTTAATGTTTCAACTGTAAAGGTTATAAGGTTGTTTTTGTTTGTTAAGGAAATCAAATAATCTACTTTTATTACTCTGGAGGTAACTTTGTTATCATTGTTTGCTTAAACCCCATCTTCACCAATAATAAAGGGATAAAGGCTGATTGAATAAAGGAAGGTGGTAAAAAAAAGGACAAATTCTTCTTTTCTTTTCATTTCTTATAAAAATGATACAACGGGCATGAGATGTCCATCACGGTGGAGTAAGACCCTTTTTCACAAGCATGTCATAAACTCTATCAATTTTGCTCGAGTCAATCTTGAACAAATGATGAGCGTCAGATTTCTTGCTGACATTACCATTGAGGATCTCTCTTGATATAATTTCTTCCATCTTAAGGTAGATGGGTGCCGGTAACCTGATCTCGCAGCATAGGCGCTTCTCCTGCCAACACAAAATAGGCAGCTTTAATTAACCAGAGCGTATAATGCTCAATATCATGCAGAAAGGTAACATTCACACCCATGCCATTCTCCTGGCAAACATCTACCACCTATGAACTGCCCATCTACATACACTCTTTGCCTGGCAACATCCAGTCTAGTCAACTGAAATTAAAGACCATCTTCTAAGGGTACACCAAATTAGTAACAGAAGAACATAACAGAGAACATATATGGATTCAGAAATTAGTTGCTTGATACCATTTCAAAGTTACGCTAAGCCTCAAAAGCAGAGATGGAAGTCTAGACCAATCAACTTTTTGTGGAGGGTGAAAAATGCTAACATATAAAAAGGAGTTATGTTCATTTAATGATAAAGATGTGTTAGAAACTACAGATAGAATACTTACAGCGTCAGACAGTAATTGGGTTTCTTGAAATCCAAGAATATCCAAATCATTTACATGACTTGAAGAAGTCTGTCCTGCAGGTCTCGAATTTGAATCTTTGCCATCTGAAGCCATGAATATGTTGGCAGCACCCTGACTGCTTGGACCAACTTGAGCACTTTCTTTTGATCTGCGAGAAGCTTCTTCAGCTTCCCGTTTCCTTTTCAGCTCAAGGTATCTATCTGCCTCAGCAGATGTTCGACATCCAGCAGCTCGGGCTTCCTGCATAATTAATTGGAATCTTGGTTGACTATATTGGAACAGTGAATGCAATAAGTGAGTGGAAAGGAACAAAACCTCATAAACCAGTGTTTAGGATAATGGGGACCATTTTAGGATGTTAAATAAAACAAAATATAACTATTCTATTTCAAGCAAAGCACAAATCATACCTTAAGTTCTTGAATTCTTTTCAGAGTTCGGTGTTCCCCAATAACAGTTTGAAGCAACTCCTCATGCTCTTCCTTGGAATGAAAACGCATAAATACATCGTAACGCCTGCATATTGCCCTCTCTTCAGGAGACAAGTCCTTTTCGAAAGGATTTGGATACAGTAAATTTCTTTCTAGTATAAAATCCTTTCTACGTTTCCTCTCATCAAGCCTGTATCAACCATAAAACATGCACAAAAGAGCAGAGACAGGCATTTGATCATTTCATTGTACCACCCATATTATATCCAATCAACAGTTATAACCGTATATTATTTGCAACAACAAATACACCAAGGTCTTGACACACATAAACATAAACTATAGCTTTCCATGGTCTTAATACCTTTGGTTATCAGAAAGACTAGCCAATAAACTATCAACAAAAATGCAAACAATCATGAAAATTATACCAAAAGGGGGAGAAAGAAATTTGGGACATCATTTCTCCTTTCTTCCTCCAGATCCACCATTACCCTAACATGGGCTAATACTTCTAGATCCCACATTTAAAAAATCTAAAAAAAAATAAATAAATAACAGGAACTATGTAATATTCTAAGTGCAAACACCAATCATATAAGAAACTCTAAGTCAATTTATACTGCATACCTCTTTGAATAGATGCGCAGCACCCGCAGCTTAAGTTCCTTCTCATCCTCATTGTCAGTATCTTTAAATTCCATCTCAGCCAGTAGTTGCTCCGCATCATTATCATACTCAGGATCAAACTCATGTCTCTTGTGGTTATAACCACTCAGCTCAACTAAAGATGGCCCATCATTCAATGTAGAGATAGGTTTCTTCCCCTTAAAACTCCTTTCTGTTTGAGGTTCTGCCAGAACATTAAGATATTTTAACCATGTAAAGCACATTTTTCCAAGAACTTATTAGATTATGGCAACTCTACCAAGTAACAGTTTGTAGCAAATAAGAGAACCCACTGGTATGTTAGATTCCAGTGGAAAGCTTTTAATAGACAACCATTAATTCATTATGGCCAAGGCAATAGTGGAACTACAATCATCACCATCATCCAGACTCAATGACATAAGTACTTAGAGTGGCAGAGTTGGTAAAAACTTGAAATTCACTTTGGTAATAACACCGGGACTATTTAGTTGACAAAAATTATTGTAAACGAAAAACAATAGCAACAGAAAAGGATGTATAATGAGCAACTAATCACAATCCATAGAAAACATCATATATTAGATTTTCCACCTTAATGGCACTAGGGCCATCTTCAACCAGGGTTATGTTGACTGCTTCTTAAAAGACACTTTTGCCGCCAAATTTGATTGACTAGAACAGACCCCAGATTCTTATCTCTGAATTTTGAGAAAACAAGGTAGAAAATCTAAGGGTGACAACCCACAAATTTAATACCAAACCAGCTCATCAAGAACAAACCAAGGCTCACCTGCATTCAGACCAGAAATCAAGCGGCCAGAGGTTCCACCTTCAATTCTGAAAAAATAAAGAAAATATTGGCATAAGAAAGGCTTTTCCTTTTCTTGGATGGATAAGAAGACATAATGGTGAAACAAGATAATGTATATATGGAGGACATAATAACCATACTTGACTCTTGCAGGATCAAAGCGAGATTCTTCCTTCAAATTTTTTTCCCCAAGCACACTAGATCCTGGGACTGCCACAAGCAATTTGATAATAAGAATTAGGAAAAGATTGTCTATGCAAAATGACCAGAAGTCATCTGTTTACTACCAAGTAGGTGCCTCCTAATACAATAGTAATTCTTTTAAAACAAAACAACAGAAAAGTATCTGGGCCAGCACTTGTTGCAGTATTAGCTTCTCTCTGTAATGCATAATATTTTAATGCATGCCCAATGCATAATAGAAAACAATCTACCAAGCAACAATAAGAAAAAAAAAAAAAAAATATATATATATATATATTAAGAGAAAGGAGAATAGTAATATTTATACTACATACTTCCTTTCTTGTCTTCAGCATGACCTTTAGCCATGGCAAGAAGCTCCTTTCTGTTTTTCCCAACAACATGAGACATGTCCTAGGAAAAAGAAAGTTTGACAACTTAATAATTTGTTCAAAATTCTTAAACAAACAAAACAATTGACTTAGTTGGAGATGTTGTACCGGGACAGGAAAGAATGGAGAGTTCATGTATACACTTGTATAGTGTTCAATACAATGTTCTTTGGTCTTTGTGCCCACATGCTCAGCAATTTCAGCCCAGTTTCCCAAGCCATACATTTCAATTCCCTAAAATGCGAAATCTGACATAAGAAAGATCGGATACAAATTGCATGTACTGCACAAATCAAGAAGGACTGGCCACTAATTTCTCCAGGGGATTAAAAAAAATGAAAAATGAGAACACCTCGAGAAGCAGGATTTCGTCATCTGCATTCCAGTCGGGGCATATAAGGGGAAAAGACAGATTGTCCTGTTGAAATTGAAAATATAATTGCGTAAGCACAAAACATGTCTATCTGTCACCATCAGCCACCTATAGCAGCAGAATTAAAACTGTAGCCACAGTTGTGTTGACATATAGAAAAGAATGAAGAACTTATGATATTAATAAATAAACAATTGTCAGAATATTTTTTTACATTGTGGAGCAGAAATTTCGAAGGCTTCAATTTAGTATAGTCGTCAAATACCATATAGAAATTCAGACTAAAAACTGTAGACATTTGAAATGATAGAAAATTAAGGACAAAAGCAATTATGACAATATAATTTATTCTGTGGAGCTCAGTTCTCACAGTTTGTCAAATATCATATAGAAATTTGGATGAAATTTTCAGTTACTTCTGAAAACTTTTGATACAGGAAAATGTTCAGTTTGATATCGTAAGAGATACAAAGGGCAGAGTTTGTGCAAACATAGAACATTGAGGACTTTAAAACTGAAAAAGGTATTAGTATTACTAACCATAACCCTGTAATGGTGACTACTCTTATGAGGTGTCACCTCAGCTCCAACAGAGAAGCACTCAATACACAGGTCAAAATCAGGACATTTCGCACACTTGATGCGGATCTTCCCAGTAATGTCTTTGTTGCAATAATTGCAGTGGTATAAAGCCCTTTTCCCTTCACTTGTCCCTTGACCTGGTTTCAAAAATAAATTTAAAAGGAAAGCCAAGGCATAAGAGTCTGCAACTAACAAAAACAATCAACAATAAATATGAAGGTAGGCAAAGGGCAGAAGCACTTAGGCAGCCAAGGTAGGACCAACAGTTTGACATATTACGAATTATCTGCACCATCATATATATACCGAAGTGTCTACCGAATTGATGCTTTAAATCCTAATCAAACAAGACTTAAAAGATTTAAATCCTAGACTATGTGAACATTGTTGCTACTTAATAGTAGAGGTCCAACTCAATTCAGTGAGCCAAGCCAGGATATTTCCTATTACAATCACATGATGACAAGATAGTACCTGCAGCTAAAGATTCCGAATTTTCATTGGAGACGTTCTTCTTCCTCCTAGATCTGCATAGACAAAAGTGGGCATTCAAATATAGCTTCATAAAAGTGTCAATATGGAAGATTTTAAAGAGAAAACGTGTCATAGGAGCTACTCTGAAAACAACCCAAGCCCTTGATCGCATATTTCATCAAAATGCGCAAGTACATAAAGAAACACATTGAACTTCTTTACATTTCACTTGACTGTTCCACTACTAGAGACAAGAACTCAGAAAATGAAACAATAAATCCACAAAATCTGCACTACACGAAATAAGATTAGTTTTTCAATTTTCCAAAACAAAAAAAAATTCCCACAAATGGGATTAACTTTACTGTCAAGTATACACTTCAGCGAAAGCATTTCTACTTCGGAAACATCTAAACACTTCAAGTGAACAAACAAAAATGTACCAATTAAAGCACAGAGAACCAACAGAAACGGTGCATAGAAACCAACACAAGAAAGCAAGAAAGTAAACTGAAAGAGAAAAAAATATATTATCAAAAAACAAAAACAAACCTTTGAGTTGGGTCCTCATCATTAGAGTGAAAATTCCCGCGAGAACGACCCATATCTTTCTGAAGCTGAAAGAGCTCACGAAGGCCTGTTTATATGTAAATGTAGTTTGCTGAAAGGCAATGACAATTACAAGCAAGAAGAGAGTGGTATTTAAAGAGGCAAAAGAGTGAGAGAAAAACCCTAAAATTTTCAGAGATAAGTAAGAAAATCAAATAGCTTCTAAAAGTGGGTAATGGGTTCCTCCATTTTTGGGAAGAATTAGTGGGTACTAATCACAAATTTCTGAGATTTTCTGAACATTTCTGAGGATTTGGATTGAGTTTTGTTTTGTTTTTTTTTTTTAAAAAAAAGAGTAAATTATGGGCTGTAAACAGTAGCAGTTAGCTACTGTTTTTGTAATTGCCAAATGTAATGCAAAACAGAGAGAACAAAATGAAGGTGCAACAAAGTTACAGGTCAACTTGGTTTGGATTCTCAGGTAACTGTGAAGCTGTAGCCTGTAGCTTCTGCTAGTGTTAGTTCCGAAAAAAAGTAATGGTGCCAACCACGATTTTTTTAATCTTTTCGATCCATTTTAATTAAAAAAAAAAATTATTACTACAATATGTCCTAAAAGGACTTATTACTCTCATGAAGACTACAAAGTATCGGAGACTCATAATTTTTATTATAAAAATTATTTTAATTTTTGCATTAAATAATTTTGTAATTATATATTAAAATAAAAATTTAATTGTTAAGTACATAATTTCGAAAACTCTACACAATAATTAAAATATTGACATATATTTTTTAAAAATAAATGATAAAACAATCCATAATAATAGTAATAATAAATAGGAGAGAAGGTGTTTTCTTTTGTTTAGATTTAATTTAATTTGAATATCAAATTTTCCCAAGTTGTATTTGCCAATAATGAAGAGAAAATGTTGAATTGTTATGAATCATTACTCAAATGCAGCAGGATTGGGAAGCTCCAGGTATCCAAAAAATTAACGTGCTTTCGAATAACTTCCTTAATATAAGCATGCGTTGAGATTAGAAATGGACTGTTCTACATTAATATTGGTTTGCCAAGAATAAAAAGTATAATGCGAGAGAACGGGACAGGGCCCTGCTTGCATCAGTTTCGTCGATTGTTTGTTGAACTTCAAGGGCATTTTTAAGCGGGAAACAAAACAAACTATGGTCACCAGGCAGACTGCCACGGCGCAACAGGTGTTGCGATTGGAGAGACGGCAGTTGCTGGAGACAATGTTACGGTATGCATACTAAATTTTTGTTAAATTATAAAATAGAAATATATTGGAGTTGGTTACTGAGTGAACCAACCGAACGTTCAATATCTGGGCCCAATGGATTCGAAGTCGAGCCCATAGAAAAAACTAAATGACCTCCTCCCAGTCCATCTCTGATTCAAAAAAATTCAGAAGCGCCTTTGACGCCTAACCAAAATTTGAATTCAGACAGCGGTTATAGCCCACGTCACCTTGTTGTCCTAAAACCACAACAAATTACGAGACGAAAGAGAACAAACCAAATCTTCTTCACTTCTTCTAATCCCTGAATTCAATCCGGAAAAGCTCGCCAAACAAAAATGGCAACAAGGTACAATTCCTTCGATTCACGATCCTCAACTTCTTCCTACTTTTCCGATCCATCTTCATCAACCGAGCTCAAACAACCCCGCAAACCCGCCTCCACCTCACGCGCACTCATCAACTCCAAGCCCGCCGCCGCTGCTAAAAACAATAACCATAACCTCACTTCCATGGTCAAGAAGTTCATGGAGAAGAAATCGTCATCTGGGTCGGCTTCGTCGCTGCTCAAAGCCAAAGGGTCGTCGCACCGGACGGTGGGGCTGGTCATTCCGGCCGATGTGATAGCGGAGGATCTCAAGAAGACGGCGAGGAAAGGTGGTAACTTTTCCGGGTTGCAGAGGAAGTTGTTTGGGCAATCAGAGAAGAAGTCGGAGGTAAAAGCTTTGACGGAAGTGAAGGGAGGGAACAATGCGAATACGAGAACGTTGGCGATGGTTTTGAGGAGTGAGAGAGAGCTTTTGACTGCTAATAAGGAGCAAGAGACGAAGATTTCTCAGCTTAAGTTGTTGCTCGAAGAGAAGAGCACCGAAGTGAGTTGTTACTCTGTTTCTTTTTATTAACGATTATTTATTTATATGCATTAACTGTTAAATTAATGCCACCTAAAATAAGTAAATAAATTAATTTTTGTAGTTAATGGTTTGGCTTAAGATAATTCATTCATTTATTACTTGATTAATTAAATAGGGTTCAATTTGAAATGTTTGTGCTTGAATGGAATTTGCAGGTTGAGATGCTGAAAGATTTGTGCTTGAAGCAGAGGGAGGAAATTAAGGCATTAAAGACTTCGATTTTGTTCCCGGATGCTATGAACGCTCAGCTTCAGGAACTTCTAGGGAAGCAGGGCTCTGAGCTGAAACAAGCCAAACAAGTCATTCCAACTCTTCAAAGACAGGTTACTTCCCTCACAGGCCAGCTCCAGTGCCTTGCAGAAGATCTTGCTGAGGTACTCCACAATTTCAAACCCCTACACTTTGCTACACACAAACAAAGTCAATGAGACTGGTGTCTGAAATAAGGTTCAATACAATGCACTCCATTTTTATGTAATTCCTTATAACCTAAATACGGGTCTTTTAGTTAAAAAATAAAATAAAATAAAATTTGATTAGAGACTCCTTGCCGATTAAATTGCTTATAAACAGGTAAAGGCAGAAAAATTTTCAGCAGGCAGGACAAGTTTACAACGTCATGGCAGCTGTCCTAGAACACCTACATATGATTATGAAGAGGCTGCTAATTCATTGGTAAGTACCCGATACTACAACTAATTAAAATATAGTCATTGCAGCCGCAAGCTGTCCTCTAGAGAGGTTTTATTAATTTTATTTATTTTAAAAAAGGAACAACTCTAGCAAAAAGGGAACTACTCTTTCATAACAGCAAACCATGATTTTTTAAATTTTGTTTTGTTTCTTGTTGTTAAAATTGTTTTCGGACCTTGCACTGTGTAGCAACTCGAGAGGTGGTATCAGCTTTCCTTGCTTTTGTTGTTCTAGAATTGTCAGTATTTTAAGCAATGACATTCTGTTAAAAAATTTACTCAGGAGTTCAGCTCTGAGGACATGACGACTCCTGGTAGTCCAGATGACTTGTTTCTCAAGGATCTGAATCCCTGTTTAACACCTTATTGTGCCAAGACAAAGTCCAAGGTAGCCACATAATCCCCCTTTACGTCTCTGACATTTTCTTGAAATGAGTGTTTATTATTAAGATTATCATCAACTGAGTGCATTTCTTGAAGGAATTTGAGGCAGTGGGCTATGATTCTCTGGATGATGAGAGCTTATCTGGGAGCAATGTGCAAGTATCTAGTAAGTTTGGGTTTAATTCTCAAGACAGGAAGTTATCCAGAAGTTCTGATTGTTGCCAGAGCTCCAACCCAGAAAGCAGAAAGGCCCGAGCAGCTTGCAAGTCGGATGAAGGCAAAGGCGCTTACGGAAAGCAGATGCTCCATAAAAAATTCTAATTGCTTGTCGGTCAATTTAGTTACTGCAGGATTTCTTTTATCCTAAGCTGTCTTTTGCCAACCTATTTTTCCTTTTTTAGATTACAAATACTTGTGAACAATATCCGTTCAAATCAGCTTTTGATTTAGAGTCACGGCAGTTTCTTCTTGCTGTATATGGTGTGTTTTGAGCACATAATAAATGGTGAAAAGTGATATGTAAGTTGGATACTCCATTATGGGATGTTCCAGGGAGCCTTTGATTCTGCCAAAACAAAAGGATGCATCTTTACATTTGGAGTTCAATGCTGGTAACTAGTCTAAAATATATTATTGTATTATACTCATATTCTTTGGAAGTAGTATTTGCAAACTATAGTTACTAAATTTAGATTCCTCCAAACTATCCAAAAAAATGACCATAACAAAAAGATTTATAGGCCAACAATATGCTTGAACCTCAAGTTTATTGTCCGCAAAGAACTTGTTTAAAGGATGTAAAAATGTAAATATCAAACATAAGGGCAGCAAAACTGTAAAAGATTTAGCAGAGGGAATCCTGGTCTAACATGCTCTTATATGCTCTTCAACATACTAGATCAGTAATTCCCTTCACATCATTTGGATTTTGGGTTTGGGGACTTCGTTTCGCACAGTTTACACCTTGAACTCCTCAGGCAATGCCATCACTAGTAGCTGTCCTAATTATCTGAAACAGAGCTGCCAACCAGGAAAGTAAGAAATGGATCAGGTAAATGTATCACTTTACTAGGCAATGCAAGAGGAATTGTATAACTTCAAAAAACAATAACAACATAGACACAGCTTTTCTTAAGACAATCGAAAGGACACTAAAAAGGTTAGAAGGGCATACATGATCCCACAACAACGAAGACAATGAAACCGAGTAGAATTGGGCCGACTGGGTAGTCATATCCTTTCTTTATTGAGGTTTCGGGAACTGAACCTCTCTTTGTAATATTCCTCTGGAACTTTGCAATCTTCCTCTCTGCAAGGCGCTTTGAGGTTGTCTGTTAAAACCAAATAAGAACCAAAACGAATAACTAATAAAGCCTATTTTTTACAAAAATACCAAAGAAATTTTTAGCCATCACAAGAATTTTACCATTTTCTCTTTTCGTTTCTGCAGATTGTGAACAGGATAAACGGAGTCTCGCTGAGAAGGTGATTATTTATCCATTTGAAGCAAATGTAAAGGCGAAAAACAAGGGGCTCGGCCCCTGGTTTTGTACTAGTACGTGGCCTACACAGAAGACTTTTTTGTGTTTGAATGTCCTCGTTTTGTGTCTCCATGTGTACGTATCGCAGATGGGTTACAGATATGTAACATATGTTGATTTTTTTATCCATAAATAACGTTATCAGATTCTCAAGCGTCATCCTAATCTGCCTTTCAAGTACAAATTACGAGTCAATTTTGACCCGAAAAATGCTGAAAAAAACAAAAGGTAGCAACTCCTAAGAGCATAAATTTCGTGTGCGGAAGGCAGACTTTGCGAGATTTTCCCGAAAAAGAATTACCACTAAGTCTAGCAGATAAACAAACACAAGCACTCATCACGCTAAAGATATAAATCAACATATTGCAGCTTCTATTATTTCACTTATAATCAAAACATACAACGAATTTTATGTCGTTTCAAAAGCAGGCACTACCATTCTCAAAAACCCGTTCGATTATACAAAAATGAGAATGACAGGTTCCGAAACAAATGCCATTTACATGAATGAAGGGAATTTTATTTGGATTGTTAACCCAAAAAAAGAGAAAAAGAAAGCTCTGGGGGCAATAGGTACCCAATCAATCAATTTTCTCTTCTAAGACAAGATTATATTATAGGGGGAATGTACATGAGTGAAAATGGTTAAAAACAAATAACATATGCGTACTCTATCAAAATTGGACGCCCCTAAAATGCAATCCCATGATGGATGGAGAAGCAATAGGCCAGTGTGGGTGAAGAGTATGTCCAAAATCTCTACGATGCCTTTGAGAGGCATGTTGCCCAAGGTTCCAAAACTGTAAAGGATTAGGAGTTGGAACCATAACAGCTTTACCAATTGTGCAACTGAGATGTAATGCTTTTTACCACAGGATGATATTCTGTGTGCATGTGCCTCTTAGCTTTCTCAGACCCCGGTTGCTCAAGCCACTCGTCATATAAGCTTTTCACAAGAGGATTCTTAAAAGGATCAGCTACCAACACCTATTATTTGTTAAAAGAAAAAAAAAGGTTAAAATGTTGTAGTAGAGACACGTTCAAATAGCATGCAAACGTTATTTAAAAAAAAAAAAAAAAAATGCAATCCCATGATGGATGGAGAAGCAATAATGCATGAAGGTCTCTAGAGTTTGGATTCCTGTAGGCATAAGTTATAACCTTTGGAGTGTTTAGTAATTTAAACTACAATGACTTTCGTAAACTATAATTTCATGAGCTATCTTTAGCTTCCCACTAACATTTGGGTAATGCCTCAAGTAAGTAGAATCATTACATACGGATAAGGCATCTAAGGCCTTCATGCATTATTCTGATGCCACCAGTCAGTCACTGACTAGTAAAATATAAATAATGATGCAATATTATGAAGAGGAGCGGTGATAACCTTTATAAATAAATAGAAAACTATTCCTAACTATCCGCTCAAAGAAATACAACAACAAATGATGAGGAATTGAGACATAACTACCAAATCGATTTATCTGTACGTACACAAGGCCTGAAAAACATCAACCAATATAAACTGGCATGCATATTCCACTACCGCCATTGTTTGAATTGCAATGCCGAGCTAAAAAGCTAATAGTTTACTCACACTAGGCTGATCACTGTCAACAAAGTTGTTTACTAATAGTGCTTATGCATTTAACCAATTCAAGGAACAGTTCATAATTATACAGTGTAATTGCCATAAAACACACATAACTTCTTCACTACACTTTAGTTTTAACAAGCGAATCCAAGAAGGCAATGAGTCATTATGAAAATAAGTCCTGGACGATAGATGAACACTTACATTTTCCATATAGATGGTTTCTAAGGCCTGAATCAAATCCTTTGGAGATTGCCCTGGCTTTGGCTTGATTTGACCTCCACCATTCAAGCAACCTGTTTAATTGATACATTTGCACATTAAGTTCCTGGGACTAGTCACAAGTAAGGTTTGATATTCAGAATAAATAAATAATTAAAAACTAGAAAAGAGGAATCATTGACCTGAAGGACATGCCATAACCTCCACAAAATGATAATCACATTTTCCCATTTTCACTTTCCTGACAACGTTTTGCAGGTTCCGGAAGCCATAACATAGTGCAAATTTCAACACAGTTTTCCCCTCCACCTGTTATAAGATGGAACAAAATGTTAAAACAACCTATAAAAATAAATTAAGAAAAAGTTATATCACATAGAACATGCATACACAAGTATCTCTTATTACTTTTCATCACTGTTTTCCCTCTGACTTTATACATGTCTCCAGTTTATTATGCATAAATACTGCAATTAAAAAATAGAACTTACTTCCAAAGCCACCTCTCGGAAATCAGCACTTCTTATGGTTTTGAAGTCCAGTTCGCCTTCAATTTCTCTTCCAAAAAGCGCTTTAGTAGCATATCGGAAAACTGTTTCTGCATAACCTCCGGAGCTTCCAGGGACCCCATAAAGATGTCCTTCTTCATCAACATTTGTCAACCTGCAGTAAAATCAAATCAGACTCTATTTTTAATCAGCAATTATAAATGGCATGTGGAGGGAGAAATATAAGTGTTATTTTGATTCTTACATTCTATCGAGAGAAGATTCCTCTAAGGCTTTGAAATCTATTTCTTTTAACTGCAAAATTGATGTAAAGAAATAAAAAATTTCTGTTAGTATTACTTTTTTTAAAAAAAAAAAAAAAAAGCAATTCGACTGTTCCTAGAATTACTACAAATGAAAACATTCATCTCACCTGTATCAAATCTAATATTTCTCCAGATGTTAAGACTGAATCAACCTCTATGATCTTAAGTCCTTCATTCTCATAGGTCTCTTCCTGAGATTCCACTTGGAAGATGAAGTCGTCCCTAGCAGCCTCAAGCTTCTTATCATAACAAGGCATCACAGTCACATGGTAAATCTCATCTGGCCTATGAAATAAGTATTCACCAATCAAATCATTGACATACAATTAATCTAGACAAGATAAGTACTCCAACTGTCAAAGTGTTCTACAACTATTCAGATTCTCCTTTAAATTGAAGCTTAGCACACTTTAGTGTCTGTTATCATCTAACTCATACATGTAAATGCCTTAAATAACAAATATGGCTCCAGTAAGATGAGTACAATTTTAAAAGGAAAGTTTACCTGAAACCCAATTTTTGGCATATATGATTTTTAATGGTAGCTCCAATTGTTTGCTGGGGGCTCTTCACAGAAGATATATAAGGCAGAATATAAGATCCAAGTTGTTTTTCAGCATAGCATATCCAGCCTGCAATCAAAGAAATATATACATATAACATAGTTCTACCATATGATTCATCCTTTGACAGCCCTCTAAAAAACCACTATTTGTTTCTGAAATTGCTGCCTGAAACAACTTTTTGTTTTCCCTTCCCATGCCTAGACATCCCTCGGTTGCAATAAGTGAAAAAGCAACCCATGAGATATAATGTAGTAAGTAGGTGGCACTAAGAGAATTCAAACTTCCAACCTCTCAGTTGGAACCAGGGGTCAAACTGCTTGGACCATCCCTCGGGGTCAGCACAGCTTGTGCTGTCTAAAACATGCATCCTCTCTCTCTCTCTCTCTAAATCCACTCTCCCATCCCTCTTAAGTAGGTTTTTGCACATTTATGTGCATGTTTGTTTGGGTACCTTGGCATATCATGCAATCCCAAATCAACTGTTTTGGCTTTTAAAGGAAAGACGTTAATCATATAGTCAACTAACATACCAGGACATGCTGATGAGAGCATAGGTAGGGATGATTTAGAGCTTTCATCATGAGATCCTTGGCTCTGTTTGTACCGAGTAATAAACTCATTACAAGTTTCAATAAGCGTTAGGTCTCTACTGCAACTAGTATCAAATACAGCCTTTACTCCCAAAGACTTAAAAAAGGTCGTCAGTTTCTTAAAAACCTGAAAATTAGAAAAGAACTGGCTATTGTTAGCTCCACATACCATTTTCACACTCAAACACAGAACTTTTTGCTTCATAAAATCAGTAACAAACTCAAAAACTGTTAATAGATATGCACCAAATTCACATGACATTACTTTAGTTCGGAATATCATCATAACTTAAAAAAAAAAAAAAAAAAAAAAAAAAATTGCTCACATCCTACNATTCACATGACATTACTTTAGTTCGGAATATCATCATAACTTAAAAAAAAAAAAAAAAAAAAAAAATTGCTCACATCCTACAATTATATCACCATCAACACTGACAAACAGAAAACAGTAAAAAAATAGAACCTATAAAATTAAAAAATAAAAATTTGAAATGACCTGAATTGGAGAGAGGCCAAAATGAACAGCAAGAGAAGCTCTAGACTGTGGAGATAGAGAAACAATGACCGCCTTTCCTTTATTAATATGAGATAAAAACTCATCCAAACTTTGCTTCTCAAGCATTACAGTCTCCGCTGATGTTATGCATCCACTACACAGCTCCAAAAACATCATAGATTTTAATACTTCTCATTCGGATAACGTAAATAATAATTAAATAAATAAAAAAGCTTGCATAAAAAAATAAATAAAGAAACCAAATTACCTGCAAGCTAAGCAATCCTTGAGTGATATTTTCACTGGTTCATTTTGCTGCTTAGCGGAAATTGCAACCTTCACCAAACCAAAACAAATTGAAAAATTACAAAATGGGTATTCATAATATCGCTAAAAGTAATCAAATCATCGCTCAAAATTCGCTCTTTACCTGTAGTTTATCAGGGTTTCTACCGGTGGCTTTTTTAAGGGAAACCACGCAGTTCTGTGACGGTGCAATAAAATCGCTGAGATCTCCACTTCTTAGCGTCGGCGAAAACTTCTCAGACATTTCCGTTCGAATTCGTAGGCTCAATTCGATGCAGGATTGTTCAATAATCGAGCTCAATTTTAGTTAGGGTTTGGTAGGTCAAAGGCGGTGAGAACAAAGAGACTTTGTGGGTTCGCGGTGATGTTCTGTCCAATGAGGTGCTCGAGAGTGGCTGAAAATAAAGTTTAAGTTCCTTGCGTGTACGATTTTGGTTTGTTGCAGTTTGAGGCACGTGTCGACCACGGTCCACAACAGTTGGACCTGTAGGCTACAGCCACCAATTATCTTATTCGTATGCGGGAATGTCTTCCCACTGTCCCACCCTATAGCCAATAAGGACCGTCCACATCATCTAAGTATCTTGCAAATTAGGAAAAGTTTATGATAGATCAATTATATTACATAATTCCTTACAAATTCAAAAAAGTTTAAGATATATATATATTTTTTAAATTATGAGTCGACACGTGAACTTTTCTTCAAAATCTTTATTGACTGTATTTATATGCAACACTAGTAAAAGGAGACTTTCTCCTTCTCAAGTTGTCAATTCAAGTTCTTACTGGGTAAAGTTAAAACAAAGATTGCAATCTAAGAACTCTCACTTTTGTCTAGGTAACATGTGAACCAGCTCCTATTTCT
>JANLJB010031257.1:0-149444 GCA_026212285.1 Bursera cuneata | reverse complement strand
TATTACGGTAAAAACTCAAGATAAATACATAACACCCATATGATATACTTAAAATTATAAACTCACCCCATTGATTATAAAGTAATACAAAGATCCCTATTTTTTATAATCCTTTAAAATTAATTAACATTATGAGGGTATTATCGATATTTTATTTACTAAAACAGTAAAATAATATAAAATCTTTAAAAATTTACAAGAAATTAATAAAAATATATTTCATACACTAAATAATTTTTATAAATTTAAACAATTTGCTAAATAATTACTATAATTACTAAATAATTTCACTTACTAAAATTATTAATTTTTTGTAAATTATTTACTAAAATTTATTTACTTGATTTACTAAAATCATTTAGTAAACGAAATATATTTTTATTTTTTAAATTTACTAAATAAAATATATTTCATTTTGTAAATAATTTTAATTTTTAGTAAATAATTTACTTACTTAATTTATTAATATTATTTAGTAAATTATTTAAGTTTATAAATATTATTTAATAAATTAAAAATATTTTTGTTATTTTTTGTAAATTCTTATAATATTTTTATTAATTTTTAAATATTTTATATTATTTTACCAAATAAAATATAGATAATGCCCTCTAATGTTCATTAGTTTCAAAGGATTAAAAAAAATGGGGTCTTTATGTTACTTTATAATGAAGGAGGTGAATTTGTTATTTTTTAGTATATCAGAAGGCTATTTGTGTATTTATCCTGAATTTTTACTGTAACACCGTTAAGCATAACTAACGGAAGTTAAGTTTTAGGGGATTAGTGTTAGTTTTATATTCAGGTGGGATGTAGGCAAGGACTTTTCAATTTTTCTAATAAATCCCCCGGTTAGCAGAAAGAAAAGAAAGAATAATGTTTTAAGTCTTCTAATTTAGCTAAAATTTGATCCCACGACTTCCACAAAAACAATAATGCTTCAGCCGCTATGCAGAGGCCGTGCAGCTTCCTAAGACTATTGAATTTGATTCTAAGGGGCAACAACGTTTTCTTAAAAAAGTTGTCTGTTTAGTGTTCAATTTACTTTTCAGTTTTCACCAATCCGATGAAGAATCCTAGATATCAAGCGGTGGTATTGGCTGCGTTTAAAGCTAATATATCGTTTCCTTCACAATAATAATCTCTCTTTTTGTCCACCAAAAGTTTTTATTTATTTATTTGTTTTGAGACTTCACAATGACAATTGTTAACACCTATCTAAGAAATTTTTTGTTTAGGATTTGTGTAGTAACATTAACATGTATTGTTAAGTGTAAGAGCTCCAACCCAGGGACAAAAATGAGTTCATAGAGAAAATTAGTGCAAGAATAAAAGATTGATTAATATCTGTCTGAAAAATGCAAATGCGATCACAAAGGCATCTGCACACATCTTCTGCATTAAGATATAAATTGGATCTGATGCATTTACATGTATTTGTATGTATATGTGTGCATAAATTTATCCAATAAAGCATGCTGGCACACATTTGAGTTAAATGACCAAGTTTCATTCCCCAAAGTTCTACATTGAATTAGAGAACAGATACGAATCTTCATTCTTCAAAATACAGTGACAAACAAAATGGGCTTCCTTTCATTCTCCCCAAATGTTCATACATATAAGATTGGTACTATCAAAATTTAATGTCCCTGATTCTCATCCTTATTCATATTGATAAGTGACTACAGAGAAAGTGGAACAAGGAAGAAAAATGAAGACCTTCTTTTTAGTGAGGGTGACATAATTTCTGTTGGGGGTTGTGAATAATTCTTTCCTCGGTACATAATTATTGTATTTTCTTCGTGAATATCAAGAACAATTCCTCCAGTCAATCTTGCCAGCTCAGCAGCAGTCTCCTTAACCTCATCTGCTGAGAATGTCTTTGCCACCACCTTCAGAGTCTGATGTTTCTTCCAGAGCAGGTGCATGTTCAGAATTACACCCTGGTATATTCCCTGTCTTCCAACCGGAACAAAATTCTTGCACTTGAGGCCCATCTTCAGATAGAAGAAGTGCTCTTCTGATGTTAAGATCTCTGGATCATGGATTGTATCTGAAGATTCCTTAGGTTCAACCTTTTTCAATGCTTCAACAAGTCTTTCCTCTTTCTTTCGAGCCTAGGGGAAAGAAAGCACAAAGAAAAAACAAGAATAGAATCTAGACAATAAGATGATATAATAACAGAAGTTCAATCAATTGGAAAATTTATCAGTTATGTCAAGAAAAGGGGGAAAAGGAAAAGGGTCAAATTCAATATGCTGCAACAGGATACATCTAAACATACGAGCGTGAAGGTTTATACTAAATGTTTATTACTGATTGAGGCAACTCAAAGTTAATTAAGATCAACTCAAATTGAAGCTCACATTTCTCAATTTGTACAGAATTTTCTCTTCAGCTGTCATCCTTTCATACTCTTTCTTCTTCTTCCACCTAAAGAACTTTAACCACCTAACAACTGCTCTTTGTCCTTTCATGCTTTTCCTCTCACTTTAGCATCACATGCTGCATTAACAGTTGTACCTTCTCCAGAACAATTTAGTGGCTCCACAATTTTGTCAATGGTGTTTAGAATCGAAGCTGAATGGATCCATAGAGGTCCCTCAAATGACAATCTTTTTAAATTGTTGGGTGGTGCAAAAGAAGGTTCCTGACCAAAAGCCTTGCACATAACATCACCCAAGCTACTGCACCGTGAGCTAGGCTTAAAGCAAAAAAATATTTATCTAAATATGAATTGAACTTAACCGGGAAAGGCAGAAGTGTTATATTGACTTCTAATTTGAAAAACAGACAAAAGTTTAAGTACTTCTAGCTCAATTCAAAAGCCTCTTGTATTAGATGGGGGAACAATTTCATAACTACCATTTCATTAACCATGTACAATAGCACTAAATTTCATCAAGACCTCCCAAAAAAAAAAAAAGAAAGAAAAAAAAATCTTTTCAGAAAAAGAAATGATTAATGCTGCTTTAAACATGTTCTCATATATGAAACATGGTAAATAAGTGAGGTAAACAAATGCATGCTTATGATGAGCATTTTGCTATTACGAGAACTTTTATCTCCACAAGAACTCCGAATTTCCTCTTCACAGATTCAAACCAAGGAACTCTAACAGAAGACTTTACCCAGAAAATGAATGTAAAATCATACACCGACAGCCGAAATAAAAGAAAAACAATACACCTTGAATTCTTCCTTGAATCCAGCACCTTCTGGTTACCCTCTCAAAATTTCTAACATCTCCCAAAAAATTGCACACATTGCTTCAAACCACCATCAATCTCAAAGGAGACAAAATGTATCGGCAAAGTAGCTAAACTGGCAAAAAGCCAAGCACTTTTGTTATAATAAACCTATGTTACACAAATTCATTTGATCCAACCATCCAAAGAAGAGCATATGTGCGTAGTGTTACTTCAAATGGAAATACCCAAATTTCGTGTTACTGAAGTTTCTAGCTTTCCTGTTACTGAAATTACTAGCTTAAACTGACTCAATCATAACGCAAAACAAGTCCAGAAAACAATGAAAAAAAGTTGAATACAGAGTGAGAAAGACGGATAGTACCTGGTTCTGCCAAGTGGGTACTTCGTAAGAATGGAAGTGGAGGAGTTTGTAAAGAGAAGCTTGAGCTTTTGAGAATCACGGAGAGCCCGTGAAGCTGAAACCCTTGCCGCCATTTTCTTCTCTTCTCCTCTATGTTGATCCTCAGGGGACCCTCAAACCGTTGAGTTGAGCCGGTCTCCGTTTGGCCAGCCCAGTCTGGCTCTGTTTATTGGACCTTTTTTACATAAGACTGATCCCTGTTGCATTACTCTTGGATGATCTCCTCGAAAATTCTACCACCAACTTTGAGAATGAAGAAGAATTATCTTCAAGTAATTTTTTTACAGAGCCATATTCTACAACCTTGCCTGTGTTTATCAAAATAATTGATAATATTTGGTAAAGTAGTTTAATAAAATAAAAAAGCAGTTGAAATTTGACACTAATTCTCGAAAGTCTGTTTCAGCGTAGCATACCTTCATCAAGAACAAGAACCAAGTCATTATCAATAACAGTAGGTATTCGGTGTGCTACAGTGATGACTGTACATCTACTGGTTTCTTCTCTTATTGTCTCTTGAATTACATTGTCTGTTGCTGTATCAATAGAAGCTGTGGCTTCATCCAACACCAGAATTCTCTTCTTCTTCAGAAGCACTCTAGCCAGGCAAACAAGCTGCCTCTGTCCCACACTCCAGTTTTCTCCATCTTCGGCAACTGCACCATATATTTTTCAGATTCAAGTATTACTTATCCAACCAATTAAAATTTAGGCAAGGCAAGTTCCTAAAGGGGAATACAACTCACCTGGTGCATCCAGGAGCCTTTGATCTCGCCTTACTATCTTTGACAGATGACATTTGTGCACAACCTGTTTATCATATCATGTTTATATATTGAGGAATAAAATGTTTCATATGGTATTTGCAAAGTAGAGTTTTGATTCTTACCTCCCAGATTTCTTGATCAGAATGCTGTTCCAAAGGGTCCAGGTTGGTTCTTACAGTTCCTTGAAACAATATTGGTTCTTGTGGAATTATTCCCAACCTAGATCTCAAGTCCTGYAAACCTATCTGTGAAATATCTATTCCATCAATCAGAATCCTTCCTCTTGAAGGCTCCACCACTCTGAAGAGAGCTTGAATTAGAGTGGACTTTCCACTTCCTGTTCTTCCCACAACTCCTATTTTCTTTTCTCCGGGGAAGGTGCAACTTATCCCTTTGAGAACCATGGGGAGAGTAGGAGTATATTGGACATGAAGGTTCTCGAGTTCAATTTTTCCAGTGATAGGCCAGTCTGGATCTGGCCTATGATCCGAAATTACTAAGGGAGCTTCACTTGGTATGTTTGTGAATTGAAGAATTCTCTCAACTGATATCATTTTGTTCTCAACATTGCATAGGTTCCATATCACCCAAGCCTGAAGTACATTAAGGTTCAAACCATAGGTGACTACCAGTCCTGCCAAACCTGAGAGCAGATTGACTAGAAAATCAGTATGTTTTTCTTGGAGAAAAATACTTTTTGATTTATAATGTTATCATAAAAGTTTTTATTTGAATCTGTTTTGAAGTAGTGGAGGAGCTTACTGGGGTCAATAGCTGATCTAGGCAAGTTCAACAAGATGATCAGAACAACGAAAAAAGCAAAGTTGAAGAGAAAGTTTATTCGAACACACAACCATTCCATTGTGCCAGAGTTGTGGAAGACTATGCGAGAATAGTCATCAATTAAGCTAAGACTCCTTATCAAGAAGCGATCTTCCTGATTAAAACAACGAATTGTTGCTGCACCTGTAATGGATTCAGAAAAGTGATGTAGGATTGGAGCCTTTCGAATCCCAACCATCCTTGCTAGTTCTCTGGCAGTGGAAATATAATAAGCCTGCAAAAGTTATGGAAACAATTAGACTAAGAACTATAACACCTGAATACTAGTATTGTTGAATAAGAATCACACTGAGAGAACAATGTAAAAGTTTGAAATCAAAATTGAAGAAGAGATTTTATTCTTGCCTGATACCATATGGAGATTCCAAGGATGACAAGGAAGAGACAGAAGACTTGCCAAGCAACCTGGGACATAAGGAAGATAATGCTTAGTAGCTGAATTAGTGCAAATGCCAATCCAGCTAATCTGTAGGGGATGTCTGTGTCTACTGTGCTTTGATCAATAGAAGACTGTAATGACAGAAAAGAAAAGAAGAGAAAGAAAAAAAGGATCAGTTCTGGGGATATACAAGAACACTAATAAAAGCAAAAAAAAAAAACTTGAAAATTGAACAACAAAGCTTACCCTGTTGAGTATCCGGCTTGAAGGAGTGGAGTCAAAGAATGAAATAGGTGCTCGAAAAACTGATGTAATCATATCATGGAAGAGACGTTGAGCAGTCTTGAGTGCAATAGTTGCCAACAGAACGGCCCTTCCCAATATGAAGAAGGAGCTCCCACCAGATAACAAGACAAATACTCCCATTAACTGCTCTCCGCTAACCTTGCGCTTCTCATCAGTCGCCCAGGCAATCCAGTAATTACTGCCCATCTGCAATCCCTGGAAAAGTACTTGACAAAGGAGAATAACCGGCACAAGAGCCCCCTTGTAAACCAAAGTAACAAAGGTTGAGTAAACACTCCATCTAACTCTACCAGTTTCTGTTTCTTCTTCCTGACTTATCTCTGAGAACTCCGCGCGGGTGATGGGCTTGGAAAATCTCTTTTCAGTGACTTCAATTTGACTCATCTCATAAGGTACCCTGGCGAAGGAATTATCTTCTTGGGGATGATTCACTTGATCTAGTGATTTTCTATGAGCATTCATTTGCCTAGCAAGTTCACCATCAAGGTTAGCTATCAAATCTTCATATTTTCCGGACTGAACAATCTTGCCATCTTTCATCACCTATACAATTTGCATTAGAGTTAGATAAACACGGCTTGCGTGGACATTCTAAAGATATATGATCTAGAAATCCAGTTACTTACCAAAACAAGGTCTGCTGCATCTAAAAATTCTAATTGATGAGTAGCATAAATGACAGTCTTATGAGACAATAGCCCCATGAGACATTTCTGCAAAAGAAAATGGCCAACCTTAAGGACATCTTTCGGAAAGTTTACAAACACAAAACTTAGTAAAATATGAATGAAAATAAAGAAGTCTAAGACATTAATAAGAAGTTTCTTGCCTTGAACAGATGTGTTCCAGTATGTGCATCAACAGCGCTAAAAGGATCATCCAAGATGTAAACGTCAGAATCACTGTAAACAGCTCGAGCAAGTTGAATCCTTTGCTTTTGTCCTCCACTTAGGTTCATCCCTCTCTCCCCAACCACACTCAAATCTCCTTCAGCCCACATCTCAATATCCCGGTTCAAAGCACATGCATCTAAGACATCGTCATAGAAGGCCTTATCCAAATGCTTTCCAAACAGCACATTCTCCCTAATAGTACCTGTTTGAATCCAAGCACTCTGGGGAACATAAGCCCTTGCTCCATAAACCTTAATTCCAGCCCCAGAAAACCTGGGAATTTCACCAAGTATACTGTAGAGTAGGCTTGATTTGCCTGACCCAACAGATCCACAAACTGCAACCTTGTAACCTTCCATTATTTTCATCTTCTCAACAATTTTGATAGTAGATTTCTTCAAGTTTTGATCACTTGTTTCCCAGGCATATTCCCCCACTTCAATCACAACTGCACTATCAATTGCCTTTGATATACGATCAGGTATTGACTTCTTTTGATCTTCTTCTCTTATGAAATCTTGTATGCGGTCAACTGAGACCTTGGTTTGAGTAACCATGGAAATGAGCTCTGGCAAGTTGTATATAGGTTCTTGAAGAATTCGAAAAGTTGCTAAAGCTGAGAGGACCGTACCCGATGTTAATGGTGTTTTCAATAAAATGCAAACGCCAAAAGTGATGACTGAAATCAAGGTTGGTGAGGCCCAAAAGAGAAAGGCTATTGCTGAGCTTGTATAGAGGTATTTCTTCAGTGACCTTCCCTCAAATTCTCTAAGTTGGAGAAGCTTCTTCAGAAATGTGGGCTCCCAAGAAAGTAACTTTAGAACTCTCATGCTCTTCAGAGTCTCTGAGGTTGCTTTAATTCTTGAGTCCTTGGCTTCCATGATGCTGGAGTTAAGCTTTTCTTGCCTGCTTGCTAGTGGTGTATTGCTCACCATCACCAAAATTGTGGAAGACAGAGCAGCAAAGGAGGGAGCAGCACCCAGATTCCTATACAGGATGAGAAGAGCCAAAAACACTTGGACTGGTAGCAACCAAATTCCATGGATATACCAGCAGAAGTCTCCAATTCTTTCAACATCCACATTGATCATGTTCGTTATTATACCATTACTCGGACCAGCAAACTTGATTGATATAGATTTCTTGTAAATCAATGCAGTGAGAGCTGCCCTGGCTCTTATGCCAATGCGTTGAGCACCAAAATACCATTGTCTCTGAGTAAGTGACTCCACTGTCTTTGATATGAAGAAGATGCAGGCAAGAATTAGTCCATGGTAATTTCTACTTGAGTTTTCATGCTTCTCCGATAAGAAATTCACAAAATTAGTGATCAAAAGAGGACCAACAAAGGAGGAAATTGTATTAACACCTACAAGAAAGGAAACAATATCAACTGCATATAAATTTTGTTTGCACAAAGTCTACAAATTGAATTGGAGGCAAGAACAAAAGCTAGTATACCTGCAAAAACTGCGTTTATAGCCAGAGATTTCCATACAGTATAAATTAAGACTTTTGGCAATGAAGAGGCTTCCATTTTCCGTTTTCGAAGCGATTCCTCAAGCAAAGATGAAGCACTTTTTGCAGTTTCAGATTGCGGAACAGAAGGAATATGAGGCAATTCAAGTGTTTGATTTCTGCCCTTTTGGAAAAGTGGATTGAGCCACCGAAATGTGAGTTTGTTCCAAACTCCAGCATTCGTGAAATTAACATCTTTGGAGGAATCTTCATCCTCTTTTTCAAGCAAAGGACGTTTTAGGTCATTGTGATTCCTAGCCCAACTTATAGGTAGTGTATTGAAACAAAGCGGTATCAACAGAGGCAAGGAAACAAAATCAGCACCGTTGGGTTCTGGCAAAAGATGAGGCAATTCTATGGATCTCGAACATTTTGCAAAGTGAAGAACTACAGAAAGCAAATCTATAACGAAGGCAAAGACCCACCAAACAACAAGAACCAATGGCCACCTTTTTCTTTCCTGCCCTCTAAGAGTATTTGCAGAGAATGCAACTACAGTTGCCAAAACCCAAGTCACGGCAGAGAGAACACTTTTACTGAAAAGACTTTTATATTTCCAGTATTCATAAAAACAATAACCCAGATAAGAAATTGGGATTACCACGTTACAAACAACAGTAATCATGGTAAAGACTTTATTTTTTGGTAATTCACCACAATCATCAGCTCTCCCTCTCCTACGTCCGAAAACTTGTATTGAAAGCCATATTAACAGCCCCACTAAAAACGCCACATTGACAAACTCTAATAATATCTCTATTGAAGGAAACTCTAGACGTTGAAAAAAAGATTTAAGGTCCATTTTTATCAGGCCAAGAACAGCGCACAGATCAAAGAGAATTTCAAAAATAAAACCTGCAACAACAAAAACAAAATCATACGAAACAATGACAACCCAGATCAAATAAACATAATAGGATTATTAAAAAAAAAAACATTACAAACAACAAAAAATAAAAAGAGAGGATTGGATTTTACTGAAAAGTAGAGCAATGAAAACCTGTAAAGTAAATGCAGGATAGAAGAAGCACGTTGTGAAGAGTTGTGAGTGCAGTGCTGCAATGCAATGGATTCCAAATTTGCTTGCAGGTTGGCTGGTGCTGGTGGTGGTGGGTCTTTTGGAATCATATAAATAAACAAAGCAAAGCAATCACATCTACTCGCATCTTTGTCACTGACATTTCAGGGACTTATGGAATTTTTATTTTATTATTTTATTATGTACGATGTGGACCAAAGAATCTCACGAGCCTCTGCTTCTTCTTTTATCTTATTTACTTTAATTATTATTACTAACAAACATGTCAATTTTTTTTTTTTTTTTGGTTTCCAAGGATGTCTTCACTCATTCATGTCGTCATTCTAATGACATGTTTTCTCCATTTTTTTTAATTGATAAAATATTTTGGTCCTCGAATCCAAAAATCAAATAGGATCCATAACACCACCAATTTAATATTCAAATCTTTTTCATTCTTGTTGAGAATATTCAAGTGATGCCTTGTGGTTGGTTATGTTAATTAATTGTGATATACAATACAAGTTGAGAGGACAATTCACCTGTCTTCTTGTGCTTTTTTAAATCATTGGAATGCACTCGAATCATTGATTTCAAATCATACCGGTATCTCCTTTTACCATTCTAACTTTTATTGTGTAAAGAGACCATATAATATTTTTAGATTCTTTCTCTTTTCCTAATCATTATAGGAAATTAAAAAAAGAAAGGAACATTGATGAAGGAGCAAATTTTCCTTATGAGATCATTGAACAATAGAATGCTGATAACGAATAGTAAACGTTGAATACATTGTATGTGTGCATGTGTCGTGTCAAATATTTCTATTTTAGTCATTGCAATTTCTAAGTTATTTCCACGCTTAAACGTTACCAAATCCAACTCTTGTGATATTAGGTGGAGCGATTGAAAAAAATATAAGGGAAATATAGCACCTCTAACGTTTATGTAACACCCATTTCCCCTTATAAGTTTCATAATCGTCAAAGAGCCCCCCCTCTGTAAGTTAAAACTAAATGCAAATATTAGAATGAAATTATATCCTTTAAATTTAGTTAAATTGCTTTCACTGAGCTATTTAGTTCTATAGACTTTTTTTTTTAATGTTTAAAAACAAATTAAAGAAATGAGAAGAGAACAGGAGAAACCAAGTGAAATAAAGGAGGAAAAACAATGGAATGAGAAACCCAGAGAAAATAAAAATTTAAGAAGAAAGATGAGAAGAGAAAATAAAAAATAAAAAAAAAGAAAGAATTTACAAATTTCGTATAAGATTAATATTTTATAAAGTGTTTATAAGAGTGAATATACAAAAATAAAAGGTAAATTTTATTGATTTCTCTCGTGATTTTTTATAGTTTAATCATTAGTAGTTTTAGAAAGCGAAACAATTCTTTTCACATTTTAATGGTTGCCTTTTAGACAGTTCAGAATGATTTTTTTACTGAACCATTTGCTAATTAAACAAGTTTTATAAGAATTATTTACAAAATGTAAAGAATTATATATACATATATTGTTAGTTGGTTTTGGGGGTTCTTCGGTGATTCATGAAACATATCATAGGGCGGCGATATATAGCTAAAGGTTGGGAATGCCTAGAATATTCCCTCAATATAATCAAACTATCACACTACCAGAGTCACTCATGGGAGAAGTGGTCATCCCATGTGGATTTTTTTTTTAATTTATAATATTGATAAAAAAGGTAACAGTAAGAGTGCATGCACGTGAAGTGATGGCAGAGGGAAGGGTAAGGAGCTGGGACCAGAGCAGAGGTGATATGATTAGGTCAACTTTTTATCTTTCTTTACGGACTCCCATCAAGTCAGTGGAGGTCACATGTCGGCGTGTGGAAGGTAAAGCAAAGGCAGCGCAGGGACGTGAGCAGCGCGTGGCCCATTCCATGTGTCTTGAGAAAGCTTAAGATTAAAGTGACAGGTCACATCACACGTAAGCATGCCTTCTTAATTTGTCTTCTACTCCATCATGAATAACCGAGAATAAAGATAGATCACCCCCCAACCCACCAAAATCGATTTGTTAATGGATAACTTTAATTTTATCTACTAATTAATCATGGATTATTGATTAATTATATCTTTTAAAAATTAAGTGATGAAGATGGTGGGACATAAAAATATATGAAGTTGATGAAATTATTTATGAAAGGCAAAGAGGGAGTCAAGTCAGGCCAGCAGCACTACACTATAGGCAGCTTTGGAGGCTAAAGAGAAACAACATAGAAGGACATTGTAACTTGGATGTTTAATATAAATAGTAATTGAATAATTTCAATAAATAAATAAATATATTATTATAATTATAATTAAGCACGTGAGCTTATAATATAACAGGGGACGCTGACTCGACTTCAATCACGGCTTCATCCACTAGGGTTCTCACCAGACAACGCACAATTAAAAGAGCCAAAAACAATAATAAGAAAGATACATGAACCTTTTATCTATGGATAGGGTGAGTTCAGAATTATAAAATAATATGATTAGTTTATGAATGAGCAAACATATAGTTTTTTATTATGTTTATTCATTAAAGTAAATATATAAATCCAAAACCATTTGGAATGTTTTCTTCTTGTTTCGCCCAACTTTTTCACGAGAAAATTGCCTTGGACATGGTAAACGACCATGACCACCTAAAGAGGAGTACTACAGTTAGATACAGATGGTTCGCACTTGTCCGAGTCTCAAGGTGGAATCCTAACTATATAAATCTCCTCTTGTTTCAAGCACAAGGTGTACATCTGTCTTACTTTACTCTCCTTCTAGATTATCTTAAAATGTATAACTAAAAGTTTTTAATGTGTCTGGAATATGATTTGACACCGGAGGATTATCACAGCACTGTACTCGACACCTGTGATCGTCTCACACGTTGAATAAATGATTTAAAGTCGAGAGACTTCTGTAGGTGGAAAAGATGATTTTGTTGGCCGCCAAATCTGAAAAAGGAGTGGAACAACGCACGTCGTTAGAGCCACATATTCAACACAAGCTTTAGAGATGTCGACAACGTTAGAATGGTATCGATTGATACAGCTTTGTTTCACTATAGTAGAGATTGCTTTTGTTTGCCCATATTGCCAACCACAACTTTACCAAGACCAATAATTAAAATATCTTTTCACTTTGAAATATTGCGCTTTCCATGAAACATCATTTCCTCATTTAAGCTCTTTTTAATTGTTACTTTTAGCTCTTGATTCAAGACTCGAATCGTCTTTATAGACCAGTTATCAATAACAATTCGGCTACATGTGAGTCTTAATTGAAATGGGTATATAAATAGAATTTTGATATGTATGAGTAGGAAGCAGAAAGGATTTTATTTATTTTTATAAGATAAGCTTACATATTTTATAAAGTCAAATCTATGAAACATGTGCATGTATCCGTGGAAATTAACGCAGGTCAATTACAAATTTCGTCTTTAATTAATGGAAAAAGGGGTAGAGAAGGTACCTCGTACGTTCCTGGGCTGATTGAAAGTGAGACGCATTATATGGACTGTATGTGCAATCACTTTATGATATATTTTCTAAGATATTGCATCGGAATATTAAAACGAATCTATGGCAAATCACACCCAATATCGTTATCGTTGGAGAATTTTTTCCAAATGTAATCCTTATCCTTGGTAGAGAATGAGCCAACAATGGGGTATCATCCTCCAGGCTAGAAATATGTGTATATAGTAACTGTGAAATAGAGATCTTAACAAAACGAGGAAATGGGTGTACACAACATGTCGTCACCTATCTTAATCTGAGGATAGAGTAGAGGAAGGGGAAGATTTTTCCAGGGCTTCGACTTGAATTAAAATTCTAATTTCCTTTAATTGTGGGCATCAGATGGAGATTGGAGAGAGGACTACTCAATCTGTCTGCAATCTTTGACCCCTTCCAGTCGAGTTATATCAATCTAACCTCTATATTCATGCCCCTCCACGCATGCCATATATATACTTACCATACATAGATAATCTATGCATGACATATGAATGCATGTATAATTAACTTAACATGTCCAGTTACATCGATTTATACGAATGATTCATGAATGTTGACTCTATATGGCTAGAGGGTAGAGGTAGGCTAAGATGATGAGTGGAGTGGATAGTGACAGTGCATGGCATGACGAGTGACGCATGCATGTATACATATATATTTTACTTCGATAGAGGTATGTAAAGAAAAACTCTTGGCTTTGCACAAACGGATGTTCCCATTTGTGTGGAATTCTGGAATTTCTGGAGGCTGATTCATTGGTCTATGAGCGTTGGAGGGAGGTTGAGGAGTCTACATCAATATCATTAACTTGATGATTCAAATCGCCATTTGTCTGGTTGTTACCTATCCTTTTTTTTTTTTTTTTTTTTTTTAATGGTGGGAGACCATATNGAATTTCTGGAGGCTGATTCATTGGTCTATGAGCGTTGGAGGGAGGTTGAGGAGTCTACATCAATATCATTAACTTGATCATTCAAATCGCCATTTGTCTGGTTGTTACCTATCCTTTTTTTTTTTTTTTTTTTTTAATGGTGGGAGACCATATCATTATTTTTTTGCCCTCAATTTCGCCTCTGTAAGCTGCTTTTGGAATATCTCGAGGCTGATTGAGAACGAAACGGTTTATGGAGTGTCTATAGACATCGATCATTGGATTTGTCACCACGGCATCAACATCAATAGAACTGTCTTTCGGGTGGCGGAAATGGAATAATCCTACATACGAATCCATTGAATTCAATACAACTGTTTTGCTTCATAAGATTCATAACAATAAAAAATGTACTGGCAACACATGCGAATTACTATTTCTATTCTGTGAAGCCACGAAATTTTAGATAGTAGACTTCCAAGTATTTGAAATAATTGTAAATTAGCAAGAATAATATCTATGGTAGTATCTGTTAGTGGATAGATATCACTCAAATTATTAATTATTTAAAGTAAAGATATCACTATAATATAGAATTTTCTCGATATTGTGCCACATATTAAAACGACTTTCCAGAGGAAGAAACCCATATCAGGTTGCGCAAAATGTCTCCACTCAAACCACCTCAAAATATTTCGAGGACTATATTCTACATAGACTAGCAGCTAGAATTAACAATATGATGTAATTAATGAATGAAAATCAACGTTTTGATTATATTTGTGACTTATACGATGGACCTCAAATGAATGTTCAGATTAATTTGACATGAATTTGTTCACCCATATACACCGTATAATTCCAGTGGGCGAGAAGTAATATTCTTGGGATCATCCTCCGGAGAGAAGGTGATTGATATTAACTTTGAGATGGTAACAAAATGAGGAAGTGGGTGTGCACAACATGTCGTCACCTATCTTAATCAGAGGATAGAGGAGAGAGGACCCATATTTTTTCTATATAAATTGTTATATTTCCTTTTACGTATTACATGGGTTATCCATCCCCAGGACTATCAAAAGGCGGAGTCGTCGAGTCGTCTCCTGCATGCATCGAATATGAGTTAGAATCGTTTCAGAGTGAAAGCTTCGTCTGCTCTCCACACAATCGCCTCCGGGTGGCTCAGACTTACTTTTGATAACGAGGTGGTGGCGTCAACTCATGACACCGTATCATTCACTTTTAAACTTTGTCTTTCGTTCTGCCAAGTAGCCACGGATTTATATTTAATAGTATTATAATAAAAACTCAAAATAAATATATAAATATCTCTATAATATATCTAAAAATAATAAATTTATTCTCTTAATCATAAAATAATTTAAAAATATTATTTTTTTAAAATCATTTGAAATTAATTAAAATTACGAAGTTATCATATTTTATTATTAAAATAATATAAAATATTTAAAAATTAATTAAAATATTATAATAATTTATAAAAATAATAAAAATATATATCATTTACTATATAATATTTATAAATTTAAATAATTTTAATAAATTAAGCTAATAAATTATTTCATAAAAACTAAATAATTTTAGTAAATTTAAATAATTTTAATAAATTAAGCTAATAAATTATTTCATAAAAACTAAATAATTTTAGTAAATTTAAATAATAAAATATATTTCATTTACCAAATAATTTTTATAAATTAAGCAAACAAATTTTAGAAAAAATTTACTAAAATTAAATCATTTTAGTAAGTGAAATTATTAAATAAATGTTTTAAATTACAAAAATCATTTAGTGTATAAAATATATCTTTATCACTTTTGTAAATTTTTATTAATTTATAAATATTTTATATTATTTAAGTAAATAAAATATTAATAATATACTTATAATATTAATTAGTTTTAAAAGATTATAAAAAATAAGGTTTTTATATTACTTGATAATCAAAAGGGTGAGTTTATTATTTTTACGTATATCAAATGAGTGTTTATGTATTTATTCTAAGATTTTATCGTAATACCGTTAAAATATAATATTAAAAGAAGTTAATTTTTTGGAAATTTATGTTAGTGTTGATTAAATTGGATGTTTATCTTGATAAAAAAAAATTTAATAGCCTGTTGCTCTTCAGATTTTAACATATGGGCCAAATATTTATGAGACTTCAAGTATCGAAGGCCCCTCACAATGATATTGGAAATATGTTATTTGTAGATGGTATTCGTGGCACTCCGGAAAATTATCAAAATCTAGTTGAGGATATCGCTTGGCCTCCTTGCAAGTCTTCGCTGCCCATTCCATCAGTGACGGAGCTTCTCAAAGACTAAGGGGCCGAAGCGCTCCTCTCCTCTCCCCACCCACCCACCCACCCGACCCCCGAAAGAAAAAAAATAAATAAATAATTGATATTATGAATTATAATGGGATAATATCGAATAGTATCTTTGTGTTTATAGAAAGTAAATTTATCATTTTTATAGACTAAACCTCTAAGGTTTACTTTTTTTAATCAACTGTTAATTTTAACCCCAAAAATACATATTTATCCCAATTAAAATTTATTTCTTTAATTTTAACATAAAAAAGTAAATAAAAAATAAACAAATCATGTTTCCATAATAAAAAAATTTTTATTTTTTAAAATTTTTTAAAATTAAAGAAAAAAATTTAAATAGGGGTAAATATATATTTTTTGGTGTTAAAATTAACAGTTGATTAAAAAAAACAGACTTTAAGGGTTTAGTTGATTAATGATAAACTTGCTTTATGTTTAAAATTAGGTCAAAACACAAAGGTACTATTTGATATTATCCCAATTACCAATTAAAAATACAAGGATTTTATTTATTTTTATAAGATAAGCTTACATACTTTATAAAGTCAAAGCAATATGAAACATATGCATGTATCCGAGGAAATTAACGCAGATGAACTACAAATTTCTTCTTTTAATTAATGGAAAAGGGTTAGAGAAGGTACCTTGTACTTTCCTGGGCTGCTTGAAAACGAAACGCATTATATTGACTGTCTGTAGTGGAGACATCGATCATCGGATTTGTCATCATGGCATCCTTGGTAGAGAATGAGTCAACAATGGGGGATCGTCCTCCGGGCTAGTGAAAGTGCATGGCATGACGAGTGATGCATGCATATACACATATATACTTTACTTTGATAAAGGTATATAAAGAAAAACTCTTGGCTTTGCGCAAACGGATGTTCCCATTTGTGTGGAATTCTGGAATATCTGGAAGCTGATTCATTAGTCTATGAGCGCTGGAGGGAAGTTGAGGAGTCTACATCAATATCACCTTGATTATTCAAATCGCCATTTGAGAATTAACAATGTGATGTAATTAATGAATGAAAATCAACTTTTTGATTATATTTGTAACTTATGTGATGGACCTCACAATTTGACGTGAATTTGTTCACCCATGTACACCGTATAATTCCAGTGGGTGAGAAGTAATATTCTTGGGATCAGCCTCGGGCAAGAAGGTGATTGATATATACTTTGAGATGGTAACAAAACGAGGAAATGGGTGTACACATGTCGTCACCTATCTTAATCTGAGTACAGAGGAGAGAGGAGCCATATTTTTTCTATATAATTATTGTATTTCCTTTTACGTATTACATGGGCTATCCATTCCCAGGACTATCAAAAGGCGGAGTCGTCTCGTCATCTCCTGGCATCGAATATGAGTTAGATGTTAGAATCGTCTGCTTTCCACACCATCACCTCCAGGTGGCTCAAACTTATTTTTGATAACGAGGTGGTGGCGTCAACTCATGACACAGTATCATTCACTTTTAAACTGTCTTTCTTTCCGTAAAGTAGCCACCTTCAGCATTGCTCTTCGGGGATTGATACTCGACCCCCCGTTAAATTATTTTATCTAAGCAAACATTCTCCTTAATCAATTAACATAAACTCTCCTAAAATTTAACTTTTATTAATATTAACTTATAATCAATTAGGTGAGTTTATTATTTTTAGATATAATATACGAGTCTTCATATATTTATCATAATTTTTTACCGTAATATTTAACTTAAAAATATTATTTTTTATAATTATTTAAAACTAATTAAAATTATAAGGGTATCGATATTTTATTTCTAAGGTAATATAAGATACTTAAAAATTAATAAAAATATTATTATAATTTATAAAAAGTAACAAAACTATATTTAATTTAATAGATAATATTTATAAATTTAATAAATTAAGCTAGTAAATTATTTCATAAAAACTAAATAAATTTAGTAAATTTAAATAATAAAATATATTTCATTTACCAAATAATTTTAATCAAATTTAGTAAATAATTTACTAAAAACTAAATAATTTTAGTAAGTGAAATTATTAAGTAAATTTTTTAAATTTATAAAAATTATTTAGTATATAAAATATATCTTTATTACTTTTGTAAATTTTTATTAATTTATAAATATTTTATATTACTTAAGTAAATAAAATATTGATAATACCCTCACAAAATTAATTAGTTTTAAAGCATTATAAAAATGAGATCTTTATGTTACTTTATAATCATAGGTAAATTTGTTATTTTTTCATATATCATAGGGATATTTATGTATTTATTTTGAGTTTTTACTGAAACACTATTAAATATAATATTAACAGAAGTTAAGTTTTATGAGATTTGTATTTGTTTTGATTCAATGAGGTGTTTATCTTGACAAAAAAATTTAATCCGGTTGAGGATAAAGACCCCATTGCTCTCTGAATTTATTTAAGGCCCCTCATAATGATATTGGAAATATGGTATTTGTGGCACTCCCGAAAATTATCAAAATATCTTATCTCTTTAATCGAGTTCTCGAAATTAATAGGTGTAAAGCCCGCACATTGCGCGGTTATATTTATTTAATATTACTTTTTTCAATTAAATAAAAAATAGAGTTATAAAATAAATAAATAAATAACGAAATCAGATAGACTGAGGCACGGATATCTCACTTTCTTTAAAAAGATTCAAGTTATCTATGTTGACAAAGCCTAGAACCCGGTGCAGCAATTTTTTCTCAATGACTTGTCTTCTTCAGGATATACCAGCTCAACTATTCATCGTAGAACACCTTTCTTTGGCCAAAAATCTCTGAAATAAAGGTAAATGAAAGTATAAAATAATTGTGAATGTTGTTGATTTTTAAGAATCACAAGGATGGTCCTATTTATAGGAGAAAATAAGCNACCCAAAATAAATATATGTCATAATCACATGAAGGTTACATGACTTTATATGATCACCTTCCATTCATCCTCCATCTTTAACTCACATTAAAACCTTCAACCTCTTCACTTTTCACTTCCTAACTTAAAAAACTTTCAAATTCTTAAATAACCTATTAAAATAGATTTAATAAAAGAATTAAATATTAAAAGTTATTGAAATTACCTTAAGTAAAGCCTACTTATCAAAAATCTAAAACCTAAAAAATTCTACTTGTCATCCTACATATCAACTATACAGGCTCATGCTTCATAATTATAATTATATAGATATATAGATATAGATATAGATTGTTTGCTGCGTCCACTGAGTTGAGGACATGGCTTGGCCTCCTTGCAAGTCTTCGCTGCCCATCCCGTATACCGACCACCTACCAAGAAAACTTCAATTCGATTGCCTGCATAGCCTCCTGCAGAACTCTTACAAATCGGAGGAGAGTTGGTTAAGTTATACTCAAGAGACTACCGAGTTGGGATGTCAACTCCGTAATCCAATCCATATCTCTAAACAAATATGATAAATATCTTATCTCAATTTTTAAGAAAAAATCTTATGCTCAATTTTGTGATAATTCCATCTATTCACCAATTTTGAATAAAATGTGTAATTAGAACTAAAGAATGGCGAATGAAGTTTACGGAAAATACAAGAAAAAAAATTGCTCAGTTTAATATTGCAAAGAATATCAAAGGAAAGTGAAATAATTTTGTGGGAAATTGGGGATAATAAATATAAATATACGAAGCAGGCGCCAGGCGTGCATAATTATTTGTATATTTGAAAAATAAAGAAAATCCACTTTCTTACCGTTAAAGGCGCAATAAGAGAATGTAACCGTTAGGTTCGAGATGAAACCAAGAAAACTAGCCGTTAGCTTTTCATTTCTTCAAACCCTAATCTCAAACTAATTCACAACCACTAGAGACACAAACTCTAATTTCTGCAACCTCTGCTCTCGCATTCCCGAACCCAGTTTCATTTCAACTTCGTTTTAGCAATAAAAGCCAACCCAGTTGTCTCTCTTCTAGATTTCTTGTGGGGTTTAACAGAACAATCTAAAGAGTGTTTCTTTGATTCTTGTTCCAAACAAGCCCTAGATTTATGGCATCGAAAACGGTTGCTAAAGACATCATCACTCTTCGCGGTTCTGCAGCAATTGTAAGCGAGTTTTTTGGTATGTCAAAGAAGTTATTTTGAATCTTTTGGTCCCTTTCTTTGATGAAGTTTTGTGGGATTATAGAAATTTTTGGCTGATTTTTGTGTCTGTTTGAAAACCCATTTTCAGGTTATGCAGCAAACAGGTAAGATGATTGGATATTGATCTCGTTTTCCGTTTTGTTTTATTGGTTTTCTTTGTTATGTAATCTTTGGGCCTGGGAAGTGATTGTTCTGAGTTATGAATTGGTTAGTGTACTCTACAATCGTGGAGTTTATCCTGAAGAAAGCTTTGTTAAGGTGAAGAAATATGGGCTCCCCATGTTGCTTACCCAAGATGAAGGTGTCAAATCCTTCATTGCCAATCTTACAGCTCAGCTTTCTGGTAACGCTCCTGCCTGCCTTTTTGGCACTGTTTGGCTCCTGAGAAATATGTTTTAAATGTAAAGAATCGATATTGATCTCATTTTTCTTTTTTTGGTAAAGAATGGTTGGAAGCTGGGAAGTTACAGAGGGTTGTTTTGGTAATAATGAGCAAGGCCAGCAATGAGGTTTTGGAAAGGTGGAATTTTAGCATTGAGACTGATAGTGAGGTTGTTGAGAAGGGGTAAGTTTTGATCTCAAGTAACCTTCTTTCTGTTTCATAAATAATTTATCTGATTTCTTTTCTTTTTTTTTTTATCTGATGCAATTTCAGGGTGTCGAGGGAAAAGAGTGACAAAGAAATTATGAGAGAGATACAAGCAATTATGAGACAGATTGCTTCGAGTATTACTTACTTGCCTTGCCTTGATGAAGCCTGTAAGGACTGTTTTACATTATGAGCCCTGCATTGTATATTAATGAAGTTTTTTCTTTTTTCATTTCTTATGATTAATATCCTTTTGTGCTCTGTTTTACTAGGTGTGTTTGATGTGTTAGCATACGCTGATAAAGATGTTGCAGTTCCATTCACTTGGGTTGAAAGTGACCCCAAGCTGATTGCCAATCCTCAGATGGTGAAATTGCATTCTTTTGACACCAAGGTAAGTTTCTGGAATGGTAACTGATTGGATTTCAATGAAAAAATTTGGTTTCCTATATAATTAATCTCTCTCTCTCTCGGGTTATGTAGATCCACAAGGTTGACACTCTTGTATCATACAAGAATGATGATGAATGGGACGAGTAGTAGAGGGCCAGGGACTCCAGCCTTTTCTCCCTGCTGCAACTTTTTTCTTTTCTCCCCAAGTGTACTGTGAATCTTTCTATTCACATTTTGTTGTCAAAAGTATGCTTTTCAAGTGTCTGTCAACTGCAGAACAGAGAAGACACTACCGGTGTGAGGGAAAGTAAACTAGGCAGACCTGCATGTCTGTGTTGTACAAAATTGAGAAAAAGATTCGGTTTGCTGAATGTATCTCCTTCATTTTGAGTTATCCATGGGGCGTGTTTATTGTCATGATAAATGAATAAAAGCCATTCGTGTTCCACTTCTTCAAGGCAGAAAGAATTCTGCTTTATTCCGCTAAAAGTTCATAACGACAAATTTTATTTAATTAATGTTGCTTTATATTCGGAAATGTTTTCGAGGCAAATATTGAGACCCTTGAGGCTTTGAGCACCCTACTGACATTCACATCACATACCATATCCAGAAACGCATACATTACCTGAGCACCTTTTTCATACAAACTTTTCCATAATATTTACAAACATTCCATATACAACCTTCTATATTAGAATTTAATGAAAAAATTATCTTCAAACGATTCTGACTAGTAAATGAGGTAAAAGAACACTTGATTCCAAAAAGGAAAGAGTAATGACGCGAGATACTTTCTGTTTGAAGTCAATATTTACAGACATTGAACGAAACTTTCGCTAGATCCTAGAGGACTTGGTCCATCGTATGCTACCGAAAAAAAAACATAAGAAGGTACAGCATGCTATACACTACAGAGCCATATTGGCTCTCATCTCAAGACTTACATCTTTACGATCCTCAAGAGCACTGTGAGCAAATATGAAAATTACACAGGCTATGTCAACATCCTTATATTCCACGGGGTTACTGCAAGCAAATTTACACAATTATTTGCCTGCTTTCAAGTACAACCTCGGTATATAGAACCAGGTCGCAGATCATCCATATTATCAACATTTCTGTACCCATCAAACTCCCTAAGACATGTATAGCCCCGACGATTCAGAAAATCACGGTAATCCTCTTCAGTGTAAAATGTCTTATCTTCAGTATGCACTGGTATGTGATCCGACTCATCATAGAGGCACACTTTAATTGACAATCCTGAACATAACAGTTTCACATCAGTGACTAGAAACAAAACTTTCAAGGTGTGAATGGTTAAAGGCTGTTCTTGTGTTTTCCATAAGCAGTACTTTCAATTTTTAATAAAGTTATAAACTTTATTTACATGTATAGCTCTTTAACAGTGATGGAAACCATGATAACTGCCATTACAGTGACAAAGCCAGTCAATACAATCACAGTGTTTATTTAGAAGCCATAAAAGCATCAATTTACCTTGGTCAAGGTGAAGAGTGTAATTCCCTAGTGGCATGTCCCTGTCAATACAACGAACTATCTGGTCTTCATCCTCCAACCAAAATGCACGTTTAGTTCTTATCCCAAAAGCAGACTTGATCGCCTCCTTGATGGAATCAGCAGTACCATCAATACCTATCCTTCTGGTGTAATCACCACATTTGACTGATATAACCCTCCCACCATATGACTGACCCTCACCACCTACCAAAGAGGACAACAAAATTTCAACATATAGATCCCTGAAAGAAAAAAATTATTTCTCAAGACAAGGATTAAGAGCTGACTCTTGTTTGAGACAGCTGATATTAATCAAATTAACTCAGGCAAAGTATTACTGCCCTCATCCACAGAGCACATTTGAAGCAAAGGTTAGGATTTCAGAAAAATCTGCACTTTTAAGCAAAACTAGTTCATTTGACGTTGCAGCTTACAAAGCTTACCATTTCCAGGGGGGGTCTCCCTCCAGTTCCAAGGAGGAACTCCAGTGGCAGCAACAGCATCAGCTGTAGTAATGGCAAGAGGATGTCCATCATGATCTAGACGTCTTTCAAGATTGAGGGTTGGCCTGCCACTAGCTGTGCACCAGAAAACTTAAAACAGGAAGGAAACCGCATCTCATTTAAGACAAATTAATAGAAAAAGCACACAATTTTATGAGTAAAACACTAATGAAATGAGTAGCAATCCAAGAACCTTGTGCTCCACATAGAAGATTGATTATGGCCTGAAGAGGGCCTAGAAGGAGAATTGGGAATTGATTAGTCTACCATGTCTACAAAGAGTCAAATTTTAGTACACATTAGAGGGCCACACACCATATTTCTCCACCTTCCTAGGGGAGATAATTTATATTTCTCCACCTTTATCACTCTTGCCTCCTCTTAGACTGAATTGTATTAGGTCCTGGGGCACCATTTTAATGCTTAGCTAAAATATATTAGCTTGCTTACAAAGAACTGAAATTTATAGACTAGCTACAATTCCATGGTCCAATAAAATTGGTGCTTTGAATCGGTTCATCCAAAATTAATCAAGACAGAAACACAATGAATAAACTTGTAGGGCAAGAACTTGAATTAGAAAACCATACCTTCCACGGGACCAAATGATATACTGGTATCATCAAAACCTGCATAAATCCCAAAAAAAAAAAATATTGAACCGCCATGTAATATATAACAAAATGTTTTGTAGGTACTGCTACTGTATAAAAGGACACTCAAGTAAAATTATCTACAAGAAGCTTGAGTGCAATAACCCCAACAGAGTACTATTAAAAAGATGACACCAATTATACTGTGTATGCAGGATTGGTAAACCTGTGTCCTAGATCCAACTTATAAAAATCATAGCTCAACATTTAAGAAAAACGTGCATTTAGAGAACTGCATCAGAGGTCATGAGCTTATCCTTAAAAATCAAGGAATTTACAAAAAGCATGATTATATAATTCTTTTGGCGATAAATCTGGCATGAAAAGATTGAAGAAAAACTCTATGCTTCAATACAGAAATCTAATGTTGGCATCTCATACTGGAGCTAATGCAGACCACAGAGAGCGGACAATCAAGTCAAAATACATTCCCAAAAGAAATATGAGCACCTCTTAAGGATTACACCTCCATAAACTCCTTACAAGACTTTGATGCATTATGGACATCTTATTTTCTAAACTTTATAGATTAACATTCACCTATTGGTAAAAATTTGAGGGAACATTTACACACGTTGTTGAGGTAGAAAGACCTGCTAACTTCAGGTAATTCATTAAGCTTCTCCCACTTCAACTGCAGCCTCAGCAGTCCATTAAACAACAATATCTCATGACCAACACAAACTTTTGGTCATAGTGAACAGGTCAAGGATGTTTGAAGAATGGTAAAAATGCTATATCTTCTGTTACACAGGACTAAGAAGAGTTCACCTACATAATCTGAAAATCAGCTTTATATCAAGATATAAAATAATTTATGATCTCAACAATGATTTGCCACCTGCATGCTGACTTATGAAAAGAAAGTAGCAGTTTGCATTTGCATGTTAGTTCAATGCCCACTACATCATAAATGAATATATGTGATAGTCAATGGAGCAAGCAGAGGTTAGAGGGTGGCACAGCTGGTTTTCCTTCACCAACCTCACCACCCTCCATCTTCACCCAGCCAATCAAAACCATCAACCATCATTGTCCCGCATGCGGAAAGAGACACACAGAACAACCACTATTCTATTCCACTCCCAAAATAAAAGACACATCTAGTTACAAGTTCAAGACCACAATCTGCTCAAATAGTCCACAAAACTAATTCTGTAACAACAGTACATCCAACAGTGAAAAACCGCTATTTACACATCTTTGATCCAGCCAAGAGCATTGTCGCCCTCATTCCTCCAAATTCGGGCTCAGCAATGGAATGCGTTGAGACTTGAGAGAATTGGAAAGATATCTAACCCCTTTGGTTGCTTGTCACAAATCAACCTTAACAGCCTAGTGTTGAGCTCCGAAATATAAAAGATTACGAATTAATAGAAGAAAATGAAGAGGAAACTTTTACAATAAAATTTAATGTCATGCAGAGTTGCCTTTGAAATACATGAGATGCCTGTTGCAGGGTTCAGCAAGAGAGTCAAGAGAAAGAAAATGGAAAGGTTTAAAGTGAGAAAAGAAAGGACAGAGGACTATCGCAAAATTTAATAAGACAACTATAAGGACAAAATGGGAAATTTATAAAAAATGCATTAACGTGTATAAATGTAAGGTCTATTCCCAAATCCATCTACACTTCAATACCAAATGAGGTTTAGACACAATCCAGCCTGAAAAAAGCTTAACGGGGTGGACTGGGTTCTTTCTTTGGATGGTAATTGTCATCTCTAGGAGGAGGAATATATTTGAGATGAAAAGGGTTCTGTTGAATAGGATAACTATGCAAGAATTACCAAGAGGCCTTTCGCAATGGTTTTCAAATAGTCACTACTAAAAGCATTCAAGTCAATCACTGCCTTCTATCCATTATCCGGATATTTATTAGACTGTAAAAAACTATTAGTATGTGCAGTTGCAGTTAAAAGCATATTCCTAACCTAGAACAACTATCTACTACAAGAAGCACCTTTTGGCAGGTAAATTAAACAGCTCAGTGATCCTTAATGTAGTTAGTTTTGATTTTTGACACTTTCGATTTCGGCAGGAAAATGTTTATTTATGTCATGATATGAGAAAAAAGTTAGGAATGGAATCAACTTATGTATGAAAGTCGATCCCCTAAGGTACTGAACAGCGGTGTAAATAACATAAGTAGTGTAAGATAGAAAGATGAACTAGATATGGCAACATGCCACACAATGCAATACCCAAGCCTTCTTTTTTCATTCAGAACAATTAATCAATTACTATTTCTCTCTTATTTTTCCACTCTGGATGCACAATGGAAGAGCAGAAACCAAATGGAATGTTTTGACAACATGAAACAATCAAGGACACGATGTAGCGCGAGACCAATATTAACAGAAAATCTATAATCCAGATTTTAACCCTTATCAAAGTAAACCGCCTCTAATTGATTGATAAGTTAACCGCCTTGCATCTAAAACTACCTAATGAAATTCTTACCTCAAGAAAGCCCACAAAACCTACCACATACACGACACATTTTCAAATAATATACAAAATAACCACTTGCAAACTAATTCACTTCACCATGCACGTTATATCAACTTCGATTAGGTATCACGATTTTGTTTCTTTATAACCTTTTCTGTACATCAAATGGCTTTGAATGCCGATTAAAGGCACATACAATTTAAGAGTATGGACTTTTCTAAAGGTTAAAGGAACACAAATCTTCTTAAGAAGCACTCATTTCAAGCCATTAGAAGACACACAATTTACTCCACTCAATCAAACTGATTTTCCACATACATAAATTCAAATTGCCAAAGAACAAAATACTGCACCCATTGTATACTCATCTTTCATCCCTGATTATCAATTCTGACAGTCTCTATATGCATGCAGTAGTATATTACAAGTTAAAGCAAATGCAATCAAGTAACACTCAACTAAAGCCTCCTAAAACCATAATTTTTGCCCAATTTTCGCAAACCCTTCTCAAGTAAAGCCTAAAAAACACTAACCAATAAATATAAAACAAAAATATCATTAAAAGAAAAAAGAGCAGCAAAGCTTATACCTTTATCAGAGAAGTGCATATAAGTGTCAACCTTATTAGCTGGATTACTAGACGCAGTAGAGGTCTTGTATTGCGCATTCTTGCTTCTCTCCTTCAAAATCTCATCAATCTCCTTATAATACGACATCTTAGCCGACCCACTACCCCTCTCTTGATGCTTAGCTTTCTTGAACTCCTTCAAAAGGTTCCTCCACTTGTCAGTACACATCGTTGGCGACCTATCGAATCCCTTCTCCCTCATCTTGGCCGAAATTTGCTCCCACAAGTGCTTGTTCGACTTGGATGTGTTGAAAAGGCCATCCATTTCTCTCCTAAACGCAATAAGGATCCGCGTTTCATCCTGAACCCAAGTCTCGGCCCGCTTCTTGGGAGCCTTCACTTCATGGTCCTCGCCGCCGCTGCTGTCGCCCAGAATCATCTGCTGGGGAGGCAAGTCGCCATTGGTGGTGACCTCGATCATCATGTCGCGGGCGGTGGCGGCAGCGGCGGCTTCGTCTTTGTAAAAATCAAGTGGGCGTGGCTTCTCCGACAAGTACATGGTGTCGGTTGAGGAAAAAAAAAAAAAAGTTAATTAATGAAAAGAAAAGAATACCAAATGGGTAATGAGTTTATGAGATTGAAAAGCGTTTTATTGGATTTTAACTAGCCATGGTAAAATTGGCAGCCGAGAGATGGATGGATGGATTCATCTGCGGAAAGAGATAGAGAGAGAGAGCGTCAAGTGAAAGCTTTAGTGAATGATTAGCAGCGAACAAAGGGGATGAGTTGAAGTGGACTTCTCTTTCCCTCACTTCATCATCTGCATACATCTACCGTCTACCCTCCACTTTTACGTATTTTCACCCTAATTCAGAAATTATAAAAATAAAAATAAAAAAATAACTAAATTTTTAACATAGGTATTAATTAATTATATTAAAAATAAGAAATATTATGATATACTTTTAAAACCTCAAAGATAAAAGTTTCATGAAATTCAAAACCATGGTTGAACAGAAAAATAATAAACCAGTAAAATTCAATCATCTTATTTTATAATATAAAATAACTGAAGTATATATTAAACAGCTTAGTCAAGATTTTGAAACTATCATAAATATTTATTTCCGTAATTCTTACTCATCTGTCAAGCAGAGATATAAATTAAACGAAGAATTAAAAAAATAAATAAATAAATAAATATATATATATATATATATATTAAAGGATAGCAAAACACGGCGTCGTTTCAGTTAGAGATAGGTAGCCCGAACCTGAACCCCTTTGCTTGCCCCACAGCCTTGCCTCACTGTGACTTTCAGAGTTACAGTCTTTGTCTGGAAGCCAAACCCTAAAAGCCAAGTATATCCGAAACTCCTTCAAACGAAACATAAGGTTTATTACAAGTAAGATTGATAACAGAAGGTAATGCTTTATGCAAGGAAAGATGACGAATCCGATACAATTCTCTTCCGCTCAAGCAAGAGGAAGACCCGTTTCCCCTCTTTTACTCTCGTCGCCTAGTATAATCTGTTTTAGCGACTCAAGGTCTCTTTCAGGTATTTTGTTGAACAACTTGAAAGCAAGGTGATTGACGACTTGGGTTTTTTTTTTTTTCATTTCTGGTGTATGACTAGTTGTGTTCTCTTCATTGGCTGTTCACAGCCGTTTTAAAGCCATTTAGTTGTATATGGTTACCATCTTATCTATTGGGTTCATCTGTTTTTTCTGTGTGTTGTATTTTTTGCAATAGCATAGTCTGCTCTTCATGACTGCCACACTTTGTATTGTTAGCTGATAAAACTTTTTATGATGAATATAATATATATACAACAAAGAGAAACTTTCTTTATTGTATATATTTGATCTTGAATATTCAACTAATTGTTCAAGCAGTGTGTGGCTCTTGTAGGATCTTTCAGCCAAATAAACTCGCCATCAACTGTCTAATCCTCTCAGCAATGAGCAATGCATGTTTAAGTAGATTCTGCAGCATTAGCCATGCAGCAGTGTCCTCAAAGAGAGGGCATGGAAGTGGAATATGCAAAAACTTTTTCACCTACATGGCACCACGAATCTCTTCAACTTCCTCTCTCACTGCCCGTCCTCCCTCATCACTGGTGTTGGCTTCCCACCTTACCCCTAATGATACTCTCCAGCGGTCTGATGAATGGTTTGCCCTTCGAAGGGACAAGCTGACCACGAGCACCTTCAGTACTGCCTTGGGCTTTTGGAAGGGGAAACGCCGCTCTGAGCTCTGGCATGAGAAAGTATTTGCCTCTGAGATGCAGGTGCTTGAAGTCTCTAAAAGGTCTGCCATGGAGTGGGGTGTACTCAATGAAGCAGCAGCTATAGATAGGTACAAAAGCATCACTGGTCGTGATGTGAGCTCATTAGGATTTGCTGTCCATTCAGAGGAGCAACTCGATTGGCTTGGTGCTTCCCCAGATGGTCTTCTTGGTTGCTTTCCGGGAGGTGGCATCCTGGAAGTGAAGTGTCCATATAACAAGGGAAAGCCTGAGGTTGCTCTGCCCTGGTCAACTATTCCTTTCTACTACATGCCTCAGGTGCAGGGTCAAATGGAGATAATGGACAGAGAATGGGTTGATTTATATTGCTGGACCCCAAATGGAAGCACAATCTTTCGGGTACGAAGGGAGCGTGATTACTGGGATCTAATACATGGAATTTTACGGGAATTTTGGTGGGGAAATGTAATACCTGCTAAGGAAGCTCTGACAATGGGTAGGGAAGAGGAGGCTAAGTCATATAGTCCAACCTCCACCCATAGATTGACAGGGCTTGCTATTGCTAAGAGCTTAAAATTAGCCGGTGAGGCCAAGTTATTGTGTAGGGAGATTGCGGGTCATGTTGAATTTTTTAGATGATAGTCCCTAAATGAAAGGTGACTAACTCCCTATTTTATTTTCTCTGTTTGATTTGTAAAATGTTGTTTCCCAAATAGTTATTGTATATTCATAAATTTCTTGAATTTGAAACAACCAGGAAGAAGAAACACCGGTATCCCGGAAGGAACAACCCCAAACAAATCTTCAATTAAATAGTTTAAATAGCAAGTTACATATCTAAATCTGCTGGTAATTAAAAAGGTCTTTACATTTTCCCTTCTCCTTCGTAAAAGCCTAGGTCGAGGCTTGAATATAAGTAAGAAACTTCTATTGTATTTTAAACTTATCCTCCCAAGTTGCATTTTCAGGAAATGAGTTAGACCAATGAATCAACCATTGTGACACACGATGGTTCTTTCACTAGAACCGCATGTAGAGTTAGTAACTCCATAATTAGAGTGACAGCCTCTCCAACCTTTTTCTTCAAACATGAAACATGAAATACATGATGAATTCTGGATTCTGCAGGCAATTCTAGTTTATAAGCAACTGGTCCAATCCTCTAAATAGCCTTATAAGGCCCATAGAATCTTGGAGACAACTTTGGGAAATCAATCAAAATAACCAAAATTATGGGGTTTTTTGAAAAATAACTAATATTATCAATTTATATAATTTATTTATCTATTCTAACTGTTAAAGATGAAAATACCCTCACCCTTTTCTCATATTGCATGTATACCCGGTGGGTCTAGTGTGGCTACTGTTGTAAGAGCTAAGGATACTATGATACAACTATTGAAGGCTAACTAGGTTCAAGCTCAAGCCATAAACAACTTCAAACGGCGTCATGCGGGTTGACAAATGATAAGAAGTATTATACCACCATTTAGCCAAGGGAAGCCATTTCACCAACTCCTTGGTTTTATCACTCGTCATACATCTTAGATATTGTTCTAAGCACTTATTAATAGCTCTGTTTGACCATCAAACTGATAAAAAGCAATGTTCATTAATAATTTCACATTCAGCAAGGAAAACAAATTTTGCCAAAAGTTACTTGTAAAAACTCTATCTCGGTCACTAATTATAGAGTTAGGCAAGCCATGTAATTTATATACATTATCTAGGAAGAGCTGCACAACATCAAGAGCAGTATATGGATGACTTAAAAGACATGAAATGTGCGGACTTACTCGATCTATCCACCGCGATGAAAATAACTTGCTTACCATGTGACTTGGGCAGTCCTTCTATAAAATCCATTAATATGTTAGTCTAATTGTGCTCAAGAATTGGTAGGGGCTGCAACACCCCAGGAGATAAGACGTTTTCATGTTTATTCCTTTGGTAAAACAGATATCCCTTCGCATCTTTTTCCAATAGAAAGATTTTCTGATTCTTGTTAATGTCTTTTTAATCTCCGAATACCCACCTTCTGTTCCACCATGAGCCTCAATCATAATTAATTGCTTCAAATTTGAATGTTTAACTAACCAAAGTCTCCCCCTATACTTGAGTAAATTATTTTGCCAAGTAAATTTGGAATGAGAGGCCGGTTTTTTTAAGTATTTCCTGAATCAACTTCTAGATTTCTTGATCTTATTGTCATTTTTGTTTGAGCTGTTCTACCCATACACCTGTAAGAAACGAGATTGCCATCACTGATACGTTCGAAGCAGGTTCATACAGCCTAGATAAAGCATCAGCAGCCTTATTTTTCTTAGCACTTCTGAAGATAATTTCAAAATCATAACCAATTAACTTGGTAAGCCATTTCTATTATAGTTGTAGATATACGCCGCTCCAATATATATTTCAAGCAGAAATGATCAATGAAAATTTTGAAATGCTTCCGTAGTAAGTAAGGCCTCCATTTTTGCACCGAAAACACCACGACTAACATTTCTTTTTCATAAGCAGACATTATTAAGTTTTTTGGTGACAACGTCTTACTCAAATAAGCTAATAAGTCTGCCTTCCTGCAAAATTACAACTCTTATGCCTTTTTCGTATGTGTTACATTCAAAAACAAAATTTTTCTGGAAATTGGGCATAACTAACACAGTTGTTGTGCACATTGCTATCTTCAAGCTATTAAAAGCATCTGCAGTTGTTAAAATTGTATTAGATTTGAAGCTATTTTTAAATGTCTTCTTAAATATTTTAGAGATATATATTATTTAAGTATATTTATGTTTATATTTAAAATTGTATTAGATTTGAGATGTTACATCATGGGTACCTCATTTTTTATGGCATCTTTTAATCCACTCTTAAAAAAAAAAAAAAAATCTTCTGTTTGCCAGACATTAGGATTTGAACCTTGATCTCCACTTACACTTTTGACAAATTTTCTACTAGACTATACCTCATTTTAATGATAATTTTATAAATAAATATTATTTATTATATAAAAACATATGAATTTAACCTGACATGAACCCAAAAAAACCGACCCTAACAGCAAAAAAACCAATTTTTTAACCCGATAAATCCGACCAAACCCGGCTAACCCGAACCCGACAGGTTCGGGTTTTTTCGGATTGGGCCAAACCCGACCCCTGCCTGCCCCTACTTAGAATCCTCCTCTAACTGCTGAACAAATTCTTACAGATGTCGCTGTTTTTGTGCTCTAGTCCCATCCCCCATTTGTTATGGTGCCAGATTGATGCTCTGACACCAAAGAAACAACCCGCTTACAAAATAAGTTTGTTTTTATTTATGGTTCTCGATAACACCTTACAGAAATCCAAAAGCTACTTATAAGCAAAAGTCAAATAACCCAAACAAATTCCAAACAATCACGGAATAATCCCAAACAAATCCCAATAATTAAAACAGTAAATCAAATCTCGATTAAATGACAAATCACAAATCTGGTAATCAAAAATGGTCTTTACAGAATTCTTAATGACAATTATTCCATTACATATTTCCTTTTAATTAAGAATGTTTTTCTCAGATTTGTTGTCCAGGGTGGTACTGATTTGTGTTGGAATAGGCTAGGTTCTTTTTTAAAAAAAGTTGATGGTTTATAAGGAATAACAAATGTTAGGTTTGACTTTATATAGATTTTAGTTCTCCGTTTAGAATGCAGACGAAGTCAAAATTGTTTAAAGGAGGATTAGCCTTATAGTTCACTGGTTTAGAAGATATTGGACCAAACAAGGAATTGGGTTTGGTTAAAACCAAAACAAATGTCAGTTAAAGACAGATTCGGGAATCTGCTGCCTGAAACAACCAAGCATTGCCAACTTTAGTCCAGCTGTTTGTGAACATAAATATAGTTAAATATTAGCTAATAACCACCAAGCCTAAAATCTAAAGTTGTTCATCTAAAATTGCTAACTTTTCACCGAACTTTCCAGTTGAAATGAAGGAAATTGTCAGTAGCAGCAACATATCAATATAAGTATTGATTTCTGAAGCTGATCATCGTCTACATTCTATAAGCTGTTTATACAAGCATATTCATACTCCAGGAAGATAAAGGAACAAAAGACTACAGAGAGATGGATTCTGGATTATCCTGGGCTGATATATGGGATAGTGACAACGCTGACCCTCCACCATCTGCATCAGAAAATGAGAAGAAGAAGAAGAAGGATCACTCTAAGAGCAAGTCTGTGAAGGGACTTTTAACTTTTAAATGGGTGAAAGAGCTCCGAAAGAAATCTCAGAAACAATAGCCAGTCTGCCCATTTCCTGGTCTTCCCTCTTTTCTTAACCAGATGTTATACAACTCACAATCTGAATGGATTCTTTCTTCTCTTTTCTGGTTTATCCACTCAGATGCAATATCACCATCCAGATTTCAAATGATGTAAGCTAGCTAGGAATTGTTTTTATCAGGTTCTGTGGAACGTGATGGTACTCAATATTTTGTTCTTTCTCATTTTCATAAACCTTCTAAGTTCTATCCTTTTAATTATTTTTTACGTGCTTGTCCTATGTGTAAGGAGAAAGTTTAGAATAGCACATAACTACTTGAACGTAAATTATTTTTTATTATCAGCGTTGCTGTTTCCAAGAGAGAATGGAATCATTAGGCAAGATCTAAGACGAACACCCTCAGGAATAATCGAAGTTTTTCTCCTCTACAGAGCTAACAGGGCTTTTTTCTAACTTGTCTTGAGTTAAATTGTATTTGACTAGTTGGTTAATTATCAACCCTTGCTGATGGACCAACCCTCTTAAGGCATATAAAAGGAAGACCCACAAGAAGTATACTACCGAGGATTGCCTCGAGCTTGTTAGAAAAGTTTTCGGCATGGATGTTGTTTGATGCATTTTGGAAACTACAATGATAACAAATACAAAATTTTACAAATCTAGTTTCCAATGATAATTTTGTAAAAACAAGTGTAATCTCTGATAACAAGAAATGCTTGTGGATTAACTGTCAATATGAATCCACATTGAAGAAGGGAAAGAAGTATCTTAATAATGGTACTTACATTGTTTTATGTTGCTTAAGAGTGATCCAACCTTACCATATATTTGCACAACATATATCGCCGATCAAAATCAAAATCAGTTATGGTATCTTACAGCACACACCATTCACCTTAGAACTTGCGTGACTAATGGATGGAACCAACCCATTTGCTTGGCATTTTTCGCTCAAAATTTGATAACGCAAGTACTCGAAACAATAAAAACTTGTTAATAATGCTGAACCCATGCCACAATATCCATACATCGTTATGATAAGCTCTCAAATAAGATATTAACAAAAGGAGATGGTTAAGTAATAGAGTGAAGTTTATTCCATTCATAGTAAATCTTTAACATAATAGGACGCACAGTTATTGCTTAGTGCACACCAATAATCTCTAAATAACATTCACCTCGACATCTTTTTCTTTTTCATGAAAAATTATCGCTTACAGTTTAGTACCCATAAATGATACTCTGTAAAATCTTCCTCAATTTAAGATTCAAGTACAAGCCCGTCCTAAGATGGAAGTACCAATCACCACCAATGGCGAAAATAAATTGCACTTGTACTACTAAAGATGCTGGCCGAAGCCAGAAAATAAGTGCACATCCAGAATAGTGCATCCCTAAGAAGTAGCCCGAGTCACAAGCTACAGCACCAGCAAGAAGATTGATCACTAGATTTTCCCGGAGCTTCAGAGATAGCAGTCAGATGAGTGATTGCCTCAGGAAAGTAGCATAAAATACATGCACAGTATCAGTGCCCTCGTCAGGCACTAGAACCACATCCTCCTTCTATGCCGACTCACAGGTCAGTTCCCATCCATGGACAATCCAAGATACTCTCCGTTGAACCTTATTAAGAGCCAGTGACAATTATTAGGAACCACCCAGACTGAAATCACTTTGTCCTGAACATAGCATATCAACTAAAACCTTTGCTTCGTCACATTCTCTTTTATATTTTTTCATCTTTTTCTTTATATATATATATATATATTTTTTTTTTTTCCCTCTCCACACAACAATAATGTAGGAAATGACAACAACCAATGCAGCCCCACAAGTTAATGTCCACCCTAAACCAGTTGGCAGACAAAGAAGGCAATAACAAGACAAAAAGGGAACAATATGTTGACTGCCTCACTGCATAACCAAGCATACAATTTCTCAACCATAAGCGAAACCAGAAGACACAAGTCATTATCAGTCCCTAGCCATGATGAGAGAGGCCACAATTCGGTTCATGGGAGACAGGAGATTTAGTGGCACCAATCCTTCTAACCTGCCTCTCTGGGCACTTCAAGAGCTGCTTCCCACAATCTGAACAAAGCAACTCCAAACAAAATGTTTCCTCATATTCACCATCATTAACGCATCGACCACATTGAACACACCTTGATATGCACAGTGTGCATGCTCTACATGCCTGAGTGGCGTGTCCTTCCCCTTGACAACCCTCCACGGGGCAATCGTAAACCAGCCTCAGATTTTCGCATCTTGGGCACATTTCAATATCAATGGCACGATCATCCTCACATGACAGATAAATGTTGCCTCTGTAATAGAAATGTGGCCTATGAGCATTCTGCTGCACAGGATAATCTGAACCCAACAAGAAGTTCAATTCTTCAAAATGCTTTTGAGTCACACCATAGAGCCCACCTATCCTTAGATGCTTCACCCCCTGTGTGCCCATAGACTTAAAAGCTTTTAAACTATTTACAATGCAATCGATACTGAGTCTAGTACATCCAGGCACACTCAGCTGCAAAAGGAAACATATTTAGCAGATTGCGATACGAAAAGACAGCACAAACAACAAAAAGAAAAACTATATTCATTCCGTGTGATGATAAGTTGCATGATGCAATAGTTCCAATCAACTTTGCTGCTAGCTAGGGTGACTATGAGAGCCAATGAACAGAAAGTAAAATTTTAAGGAAATATCATCCAGATGTAAACACGCAGACAAATATGACAGCATCCAGCACAGTCGATGACATCTAAAAATTGATTGTCTCAAAATTGCATGAGCAATGGTGCTAATTAAGTTCTTCAAATCCTTAGGGTTTCCATACTTAGATGTACAAAAAAGGGCATGTAGAACACACCAAAAAAAAAAAAAAGTCGACCTTATCATGCATTTAAGGCATTTATAACAAAGATATATATATATAATTGCTGCTAGACCGCTTATAAAAATGCATCCATTAAAATTTCTTTTTGCGACAAATCTGCTAGAAATAAAGTGATAAATTTTAAAACATCTGAGCCAACTAATCTGAAACTGAAGGTGCTTGGTTTAGTGGTTCTCTTCATGACTGGTTCACACCAGGATTAGAACAAAATCAAATATACAAGTAGTGAATGTATTTATACATGTAGACTTTAAGGCACAAGTGCATGAACACACTCACATGATTAGTCGATCTTCTCTGTATGGAACTTTTCATATTCTAACAAGTTGGTGAATTATTTAAAAGTGTTTGCTCTCATTTAAATCTCTTACTCAATTTTGAATTTCCTAAATCAACACCCCGTAAATCATCAGCTCTAGCAGTGCAAAGATGCATCAAATAGAATATGCATCACCAGAATAGAAAAACTCAAAAAGTCCAACCTTTTTACTTAATATTTTCGTTTACATACAAAAACTTGTCACAAAGATCAAAATCATTTAAAAAGTATAATAGAATTAACGAATACAAAGAAATGAAGCATAAAGCATCCCTAACACCATCAAACACACCACCCAATCACCTGGACACAAACCATATTGATACAAGAAGGTGGTCATTGCAATCCTTAAGATGCAAAGATATTATTCAGAATATTCACATAAATCTGCATTATTAAAATAAACAATATTAGTTGAAGACAATCTAACCTTGGTTAGCCTTGGATTACTTTCAAGCACACGCTTCAAACCATCATCAGTAATCTTCAGGCACTCTACCAGGCTCAAGCATTGCAAGTTTCCTTGAGCCCTATTGGTTAATTTCAGAAGAACATCATCAGTAATAGTCTCATTCAATGGTTGATCTATATGAATACTTCTCCACAAGAGGGGGTCACTCCTAACCATTGAACACAGAGATCTGCAAACCTTTTCAACAACAAGGAGATCCCGAACACCCAGATAACTAAGGGCGAAAAATAAAGCAGGATGGGGAGCCCCTCCCTCTGCATCATAGTAAATCCCATACCCATCCTGCACTCCTTCGCTTCGCTGATCAGTAACACCCACATTCCCATTCTGAAAACCCAAAATGTCATTCACATCACAAGCTGATCTAATGTCACCATGAGAAAAGGCATTCCCTAGTACATCCTCCTGAAAAGACCCAGTAGATCCCCAGGCTACATTTGTCTTATGCTCAAACCCCATGTTCTGAGGAAACGCCTGGAACTCCATAGCCTTCTTCCAGAAAATATTGAATTCCGTAAATAACTGACACTTCCCGTCACTCGTCCCCGCATCATCCCTCCCATATCCACCATAATCCACCACCTCCAGATCCTCAAGAAAACTTGTAATTGCCGTAAAAGTAGTGCTAATATCCATATCAAAGGGATCTGATGGCAGAAGATCAAGAATGTCTTTTGACACAGACTCCTGGGACCCACACCGATTACTACCCCTATCCCTTCCATAATCAAAACAATCATCCATTTCCATATTGGAATGCCAATTCTTAGCAAACCCATCTCCATTTTTCTCAGGTATTTCCTCAACAAGATACCCATTAGCAATTCTCATTGGAGCCACCAAATTGTCCTCCGTCAAATGTGCAGGAAAAACGGGTCGATGAGAGAAGTTCAATGCCATTGTATTGTATGCAAACCCTAACTCAATCTTTCTTTACAAAAATATATGATTCTATAGAACCCTAAATACCCTAAAAGCCTCTTCTCCTCCCTCTCTCTTTTCTTTTTTTTTTTTCTTTTTGTTTATGATATTAAAAAAAACAAAGGGTAAAAAAAAGAAAAAAAAAAACAAAAGAATCAAGAAGATCTAAATCTACCAAGAAAAACCCTCGATTTCGGATGGCAAACTAAAACAACGCACCAAAAATTTCACAGAGTTTCTCGTTTAAGTAAAAGAACCTAATATTCTTCAGCTGCTAAGACGACACCGGTTAAACGAAATCTCTATGCAAAGAATCAATCAGAATCAGTCAAATTTTTCTTCTTTTTTTGGGTTTTCCTTCCCCTCCTCGACTAACCTAATAAAAAAATTTAGAAAAAAAAAACAAAACTAGGGTTTGCAACAAATCTACTACGCAAAGAACAGGAACAGAACTAGCGATAATCAAATCAAAATTAAACGATTAGATTACCACAGAAAAAGACAACCAACCCTAATTTGATCTCCCGCCGCGAACGCAATCGACAGGCACAGCCAAGCCTCTTGGCATCGAATTCAGACGTCTATTTCTATGAAACAAAACGGCGCGTTTTGGTTTTTTTTTTTCTTTTCAGTTTCTGGGTTTCGGGGAATTCGATCCAGAGAGAACAAAAGGTGGGTGAGTCTGTCGACCGAGTTCAATTGAATGGAAAAGGAAACGAAATAAAGAGTAAATTAAAAATTTTCCTTTTTATTTTTTATTTTTTAATTTTCTCTTTTTCTTTTGAAAGAGAGAGAAAGTGAAGGGTAACGGTGAATTGTCCGATTTAGCAGAGCGAGGAGGCGTTCCGAGATTTCGACACGTGTCGGTTAGTTAAAGAAAATAGGGTTACCTTTTCTTCGCAGTAAGATGTGGCGGGAGATGGAATCCGCTATGTTGCGCGTTTTGCCTCTTCGTAGGATAAGATTGGGTGCGAGTGAGTGCATGAGTGAGTTGAAAGGTCGCCGTTGGTGATGTATGATCCGGGCCTATTACAACGTGTTATTTATATATATATATTTTTATATGTCAAACTATTAAAATTTAATTTTTTGAACTTAATTTTATATATCTACTAATAGTTATTCATTTACTGTAATGTAATATATGAATAAAAAAAAATTAAAAAATAATTTTTTTTTATGTTAATTCAGTAATTATTTTTACCGTTAGATTTAAAAAATAAATAACTATCAAGGAGTGTATAAAATTAAATTAAAAAAAATAAACTCCAATAATCTGACCTTTATTTATATATTTATCTTGATAAGATCCGAATTTGACCCTATTACGAGGAGGTTTATCCTTAATTAAGGGGAAATTACTACATTAAGTATGTTAAGCACTTGAGGGCAGTTTCACTTCAAGGTTCGTTTCAACAAACATACCACGAACCATTAATTATTTAATTGACCATTTAAGATCAACGATGTGCGTTAAGTGTAAGCATTAAGCACTCCCTCTTGACATAACCAATTGTTGACTGGTCGCCCTTCCTGCCTCACGTATTAAAGAAAGTTGGAAGTATTGTATGAAATTGAAATATTAAACATTTATAATTGGTTACAAGGAAACCTCATTCCACATACATGCATTATCTTGTATCAAATTACAAGCAATGGTGATAAATAGTGGGATTTGACAAAGCAAAAACAATAAGTGGGTTCGGCTCGTTGGAAGATATAGAAATCGAGGCTCGTTTTTCCATATTGACTTGAGCAGAGGCATAAAAGGAGAAGCAAAGTATAATTTCTCAACAACTGATTAGACCCCATTCGGGTTAAACATATGTAAGCAAAATATGGTATCTCAGTTTGCAATAGTTAACCTTCCTCGTCCGTTACACTGTAAGATTGTTGGGCCGTTATAGCTTTGTGAAACAATATTAGTTAGAAAAGTTTTTACAGGAGATTGGAGTACTTTAGTTGCTACGAACACTGCAAGAAAGAATTTCTTGTTTCACACTCTAGATGAGGATGACTATTTGGCCAAGGAATAGTTCATGACTTCAAGCTCTCGTTAGCATCCCGCCCGAAGCATCACAAAGCAACTCTTGAAGATAAAGCTAGAGATGACTTTGCACGAAAAACTACCTCTCGCTCGCTACGAGGGAAGCCAGAACTCAACATGCAGGCATCTCACATATGTTCCAACGCCCACTACCAAGTAACCAGGAAATGGTCAGAAGTAAGTCCTGCTGTAAATTATTGCTGTTGTGGACGGAACAAATGAGTGACTGACATATGACATAAATTATAATAATAAAAAATCCTCACCGTGCTGATTGTTTTAAAATAAATTTACCCTCAGTAAGCACAGAGGCCAAAAGTTAAACTGTCAAACTTTCAGTTCATCAAAAAAAAACAAAATCAGAAAGTAATTGTAGAACTTGAAAATAATCAAGAAAAATCATGATTCCTTCCGGCTAATTTCTAGACTTCTTTCTTGATGACTTCGACGAAGATTTGGATTGCTGTCCACCAGCATTCTGTGAAGATCCTCTGGTACTACTAGCTTGGCTCGACATTGAATTAGAAACGTTAGAACTGGTACCAGAGGCACCAGCTTCATGTTTTTCTCTAACAACTGCACCCTGAGAGCCTCTAACCTGAGCAGCTCTCTTATCCTTTCTCTTAGGCCTGTAACTCGATCTCTCTCTCTTGGGGAGCCATCTTTCTGGGTCTGGTGGAGGACCAGGGTTCGCAGGGTCAAATCCTTTGGGGTACTTCGGCTTTCTCTTTCTCTTTTTCTTTGGTTTCTCCTTATTTTTACCATCCTCGTGTGGGTCAGTGACAACACGAGCAGCACCTTCAACATGCTTCGCTCCAGAAGTCTTTTCCAAACTATCCACATCAACCCCCTTCAAACCTGGCAGTGGCTTCAGCTGCTTCTCGTAAGTTTCTGCCTTGTCAACATCCACCCGTGCAGCTGTAGTTACCAACCCAACCAATGCCTCAATGCTTCCATGGGTTTTCACAAGCTCCTCAAAGAGACGGGAAGCGTCCTCCTCCCGGCCATGTTTGAGCTTGAACGAAGCAGCCTCTTGCATTATAACACTCAGCTTATTTTCCTCAGTCATGGAATTTAACCACCATTTGATTGCAGAGTCAAGCACAGCAGCTGCACCATTGATATCTCCAGCACGTTCTTTAAGAGCCACAAGGGTGGCCACAGTACCAGGCATGTGCTGGATATCAGGTACCTTAGCAAGGGACTCAGCTGCAATATGAGGGTGATTGGCAGCAGCAGCAACTTGCGCCCTTGCCAAAAGAACAACTTTGGACTTGTCAGGGTACTTCTCAGCGAACTGCCCTAATAATTCTTCAGCTCTTGCAGCCTTGTTTTCTCTCACGAAGACAGCTGCTTGAAGCAATACTGGCACCACACTGTCGGGAAACAGGGATGGCAATGCAGCAACGAGTTCTCGAGCCTGTTAAATTTCAGCCATAAGTATATATGATGTAAAGTAAAAAGGAGTCCAGAAGTAGCTGACCTTGTTCAGAGATAGAAAACTGAATAATCAGAGAGAGAAATGCAATATCCCATCAAACTACCTGATCCAACTTATTTGCATGAAGAAGCAAAAGCATCCGATTTGTATATATTGCCTCCTTTTGTTTTGGTGAAAGCTTCACATCAAGTACATGAGCAAGCTGATAGTTGTTAGTATCTTTCTCTTTGATGCGATCTAGTTTCCTAAGGCCATCAGAAACATCTTTTGGACCTTTAACAGCAATGAGGTTGTTCACTGCCACTGCAAGAGATGATTCATCTGCCAGATTTCGTTTAATAATTTCTGTATAAGCTCCAATTGCCTCTTGACTATTTCCTAGAAGCTGATAAGAACAAGATAATTTGCATTATTGGCCAAAGGCCATTGTATAATCCATTGCCAAATGGAGGAATAAAGAAAATGTAAAACAATAAAGTCATTGCATAAGGCTGTTGTTACCTGCCGGACATAGGCTAATTGGACAGCTATAGGAGCCAATTCAATCTCTATAACATCCTCAGCAAAGTTGTCATCAGTCAGAATTTCCTGACCAATTCTAACAAAATTAAAGTAAATCAGTATCCAAAAAGTTTATGCTTCTTGTCTTCATGAGAAGTTATACTGGATCAATACATGAAAGGGTAAGACAACAAAGAACAACCATTTAATCTTTAACATGTAGACAGCTTAACAACAAGATAATGCCTCAGCACAAGTAACATTAATATATTGGTGAAGGTCTCACAACTTGTAACATAATATACCATAAAGTCTGATCGTAATACTATTCCATAACAAACAACAAACTTCCCCGTTTTGATAAAATTACATCTTTACCTTCGAGCTGCTAACAAGAGTTGCTCTGCATCGTCATACTTATTCCTTTCAATTAGAGAACAAGCTGTGTTATATGCCAACTCAAAGCTGCTAGTTGCTTTGACCCTTAGTCTGTCCAGTGTCCCTTGCACTTCAGACGCCCTTCCAGCTGAAATCAAACCAGCTACAAAATTTATTTCTAAAGATTCGATCTTTGATTTTTGAAGCTTCAGATATATATCTACACAAGCATCTAGTTCTCCTAAACGGTATAGAATCTGCGACTTTAACAGCAGGGCTGCAGAATTGTTCTCTTGGCTTTTCAAATACTCCAATGCTTCATCTAACTTGTTTTGCCTGTATAGGCAATATGCCTATTTAGAAATAGCAGAGAAAAGTGAAAATCAATATGCTAAGTTAATGTTCTTTTTAACTAATCTGTAATGAAACAAAATACTAATAAATAAAAACACGAATGCCTAAATCTCAGTTGAGCTAATGCAGAGTCCACGACCTAGAAGATAAGTAAGCAAAGCCAAGGTACAATCTCAAGATATTTCAGAATTTGAAAAATTCAAACTAAAAGCAGAGCCAACCTATTCAAATAATGATATGCAGACATCAATGCAGTGGCAAATTAATCTCAAGATATTTTCAGAATATGAAAAAGACAAACTAAGAGAAAGCCAAACTATTCAAACAATGAGATGTAAACATCAATGCAGCGACAAATCAATTAAATTTCCTTCGCCTAAGTGAATGTTCTATCACGGCTACTAATAAGCTATTGCAAACACGCAATTACAAAAAAAAAAAAAATTCCTACAATTAACCAAGTTGTTTACAATACATCAAGAATCGATATGGCAGTAACTTAGATTTAAAAAGTTCCAAAAGTAGAAACCTTTAAGTAACTGAAGTCGATAGGAAGCTTCTGAGACGATTGAATCGTAGAGAGAGCATCGTCGATGTGGTCTGCCTTTATCAAAGCCACCACTTTGCACCGCCACGCGTCTTCATCGCCAGGCGCAATTGAAAGAACTGCAAAACAGTATAAAGAATCACAACATTTAATAATAAATAAAATAAAAACAAAAAATGGAAATAAAGAGACGGAAAACATGAGAATTGGACCTTGATCTGCAACTTTGACGGCTTGCTGGTATTCGGATGCTTCAATCTGTCTGTTAAGAGAGGTGAAGAGATCTTCGATGGGAGGCGGAGGTAGCGATGGAGAGGAAGCCGGCTTTCCTTTGTCTTTTGGTTTAGGAGCCATTTGTGAATTTTCTAAGTTGTGAATATTGCCGTTAAAATTTTCTTGGATGCCAAACAGAGTCGAGAAGATGAGAAGTTGAGGGGCAGAGCATTGGCGAGCTGCGGATTTCGGCTGCAGCGAGCTGGTCTCCGAGTTTTGGTATTGTCCTGCTCTCTGGTTTATTCGGGTTTTGGGCCGGGTGATCTATAATGCCCGGTCGATATGGACCAACTCAGGATCAGAGGCCCAAATAGTTTGTTAATTTTTTTGGACAGATACGGGTAAGCCTATGAAATAATTTGAGACCCATCAATTTTAAAAGCTGACAGTTTGATCCCTATTTTTAGTTGAAACTAATATTAATACCCTTAAAACTATTTATGAATATTGAATATAAAGATTAAAGTGGTAGCTTCACAGGTTTTACCGTTTTAGTATAAATTTCTCTAATTACTGAGAGTTGTCATAATTATATAATTTGAATATATTTTTTTCTCGTGCTTTTATATGAGATTTTTAATCATATTTAAAATTATAATAACGCGCTTATATCAGAGTTTGGTGAACAATTGCTTGTAAAATATATAGAAAATATATTAATGTATATATACTTCTTTTGGCACATAAATTGCACCACAACTAGCAACAATCAACCTATAAATGACTATTAGTGAAGTCAATGTCACGCTTAAGTCCTGCCACTCATGATTCACCCAACTTTGCCAAACTTCCAAGAGACTTTTAATACATCTATGTGATTGTTACACCAACAATTGCTTAATTATTAACGCCACATTTTTAGTGAAAATCGTTGAAATCTAGTTGGGATTGAATATTCTTACAGCCTTCTTACGTGGGTTAAGTGTTATAGTCACTTAATATTATTCAATTCCAAAATTTTACCCTGATAAAACATATTATAATTTTTTACATCAAATTATTCAAATTACATAAAAAACATTGGGATGGTTTAATCATGATATTATGTGTTAAGTTTGTCATTTTATCAAAAGCATAAGTTTGTATGTACGAACTTAACTTGAATGTTTAAGTTTCAATCAAGCCTCGATACACTCCCTTAATAGATTTTATAAGTGGATCAAAATTTGTAGTCAAATAACGCATAACAAATTTGAATTTAGACAATTAGATCATCAGGACTTTGATACTATGTTAAGTCTACTATGTTCATAAAATTTTAAGTTTGTAGGTATGAGTTTAACTTTAATATTTAATTATTAATAATAATATATAATAATAAATTATAAAATAAAAAAATTAATTAGAAATATTTGGTTCCATTTAAAAAAAATAATTAAAAAATATTGGCCCGATTGTTGGTTAGGTAATTAAAATTTTTAGAATTTTGACTTTTTTAATACACCCAATGAATTTAATTATTTTCATAAATTATTCGAATGAAGAAATATAAATATTTTAAAAGTTATATAAAAAACCATATTATTTGTGAGAGAACTAAAAAGAATATCTTAAAAAAAAAAAAAAACCGAAAATTTGTGGGCTTAGGTTAAATAAACGGTCTAAGGGCCCGCGCATATAAAGCGTGCCCGTGCCAAGTGATAGCGATTGGCCTGCCAAAGCCAGAAGTCATACAAATTATTTGAAATTTGGAAGGAAAAATAAAAAAATTCCCTCACACACTCCACTGTTCACTTAAAAATGGAAATCTTTTCATTTTTGCATTTTTAGCCCTGAGCACTGAACTGAGTTGAGCTGCCCAAGTTTCCCTCCCAACCCGCTATTGCCGTTTGGCGAGAGAGAAAATACAAAAATAAAACAGAAACTCCGATGGAAAGTGAGAAAAACAGTGAGAAAATGTCAAAGCAGAAACGAGAGCGCAACCTCCTCGCCTTCACCGGAGCTACTGCTCTTGTCATCCTCGCTGTCAATTTCGCTGTCGCCGCTTTCAACTCTCACAGGAAAAAGCACAAGAAGAAAGGTTCTCTCTTCGCAGCTCGAATTCAGTCTGTTTTCAAGTTTTGATTCCGATTATGATTTCTTTTGTCTCTTTCTAACCTCGTTTTTGTTTCGTCAAGTCAGATCTTCGAGGCTCTAATGTTCGTGTTGATCTTTCGGCAACCGAGATTCTGAAGTTAGCTGACAGAATTATTGCCAAGTCAAAACAAGTCCACGATGCAGTCGCTTTAGTTCCTCTTGACAAGGTATCAACGAAGTTGTATTTTACTTTTCGTCAATTCAGATCGTGGATGAAATTTTGCTTTGTATTCTTCGTTTGTTTGGATTTTCAATTCAAGGTAATCGGAATAGGTTGCAAATGCCGAGGATCTGTTTTCTTATGGAAAAATTTGTTACCTGCAACTGTTTTAATGTTTGCTTGGCTAACATGCAGGTTTCGTATGTGAATGTTCTTTCACCCTTAGCAGAGTTGGACGCGGAGCAATTTCCGCTGGTGCAGTCTTGTGTGTTTCTGAAGTTGGTTTCCCCTCGTGAAGATGTGCGTAAAGCCAGTGCTGAAGCGGAGAGGAGAATAGATGCTCATGTTTTATCTTGCAGGTTTCACTTTTTAAGTCCACAAAAAAATCTTATATTTCTTGGTATCAAAGAGGAACAGTCGTAAAGAGTGTACAATCAATTGGGGTGGGACAGTTTTCGAGTTTTCTGAACTTAAGTGGTCGGGATAATAAACATTGACATGATAGAATGCTTCGAGTCCTTAACCAATGTTATAATCAGAATTATAACTGGTTGTATGTCTATGATTTAATTTAATAAAGTTTTGAACTAAACAATGTGATATTGCATGCAAGCTGATCAGCAAGCGTGAAGACGTTTACCGTGCCGTCAAAGCTTTTGCTGCAAAGGGAGAATGGATGAGCCCTGAAGCTAAACGTTATGTCCAGTCCCTGGTAGGAGATAGTTTTGTTTTGTCGTATGATTCTTCCATGGAACTGCTAGGTTGTTTTGGAACCTCTGTATATACAGAAACTAACCTTAGATCATGGAATTCATTTCTGTTGAACTATCAGCAGTTTACCAGGAACATTAATAATTTGCTATTTGGTACTCATTATTTTAAAGATTTCTTTCAACTGCACCAGTTGTTCAGTCCAAAAGTTAATTTTTTTTTTGATCAGTGACAGGTCAGAGAATTTGAGCGGAATGGATTAAACCTTACCATAACCAAGAGAGAGGAAGTTCAGCGAATGAGAGCTCAAATTGATGAGCTAAGCTTGCGGTTTGTTCGAAATTTGAATGATGATAGTACTGTTCTTCTTTTCAGTGAGGCTGAGCTTGATGGATTGCCAACTGAGTTCCTTAAGGTTGATTTTTCTCCCCACTCCTTTTTACGCCCTGCAATTTTTAGCAGACTCATAATTTATTTATTGCCGCAAGTCTTCACCAATTATGAAATCAGTAAAACCTTAAGATGTAAAAATATCCCTTAAATGAAGAAGTCAGTTGATAATTTACATAGCCTATGGGTTTCTTTTCTGAATAAATTGGCCGAGTTTACATTCTCATTCTTATGCTGGAACCAATTTGTTCTTCTGCAGAGTTTAGATAAAGCTGAAAATGGTAAATTCAAGGTCACACTCAAAGGTCATCATGTTGCAGGAGTGCTAGAGCTATGCAAGGTACATTATTTTGGATTGATCATCATATGCCTCTCCCACAAGTGGTCATCTTAACTTGTTTATTATTGGTTGCAAGGTCTTGTATCTTCACTATATGCAGCAATTTTTGAGTTATTTAAATTTATGTCCTCAATTATATGGAGGAAGTTGAGTTGTTACTAATGAAGTTAATTTTAACATGCATTTGTTGTATTGATGGAAAGTGGAAACAATTTAATTAGATCTATATCACTTCTATAAAATGAATGATTAGAGGCGTTGAAGATACTATGATACATGCGAGGTTGGCTATGCAGCCACAGAAAATCCAGATGTCTCTACGAGTGTAAAGATTAAAATTACTGAAGTACATCAACCAGATTAGGATGATTGGTTGGGTGAAACTATCAGATGAAATGATGACTATAGAAATAAATCTCCTAGAACTTTTAGAACTGGAGTTTCTTTCGGAACTAAGGAAAACAATTTTCATTGGGCAAAGTTTATAAATGTTAATAAAAATAGTTCTTATAGCCATAAACCAGATGAATGCATAAATTATACTGCTTTTGTATAATTTTCACTTTGGTGAAATTTACGTCAACTGCACACCTCCGTCAGGCCCTTAATTCTGGTGACTATTTATTTATGTGGAAATGTCATTATCTCTCCTTTTGCTATTTTCTTAGCTATAATTTGACTTGATGGAACTTCTATGTGACTGTAAGACAATGAGACAATTCACCATGTTTGTATTGAGCTTTGAAGGTATGGAGAACAAGGAGGTTAGTCGCTGTGGCATATGGGAAGAGGTGTGGAGAACTCAATCTGTCTGTCTTGGAAAGTTTGGTAAATATTAAATGAATCCTAGTTTTTGAGATTTTATTGAAGCTGTTGCTCCAGTTATTGTTAGTTATAAAATATAATATATGCCTTATCAGGTTGGGATGTTCCGGAAGTTTAGTTGTTAATAGGGAACACAACAAAGCTTAATAGGTTGAAATTTGTGTATGATTTACAAATAAATGCTACTGTACTATGCAGCGAAGCAGTGGTACTTATGCTAACAACTATCCAATTTTCAGTGTTTTACTTTTAATTTGTCAAAATGATTAAAAAAAAAAAAAGTAACTGTTCTACACATGGAAATGTAAATAAAACAGGTTAAATCACATAGCTGTCTACTCTTGTCTCTAACTGTTTTGACTCTGAACTGATTGCCATGAAATGCTGTTGACATTAATTTGATCTTTTCACGATATAGGTTGAAATGCGTCATAAGTTTGCTCGTTTACTTGGCTATTCAAACTACGCAGACTATGCTATTGATCTTAGAATGGCAAAGACCTCATCTAAGGTTTGTATAACATCATTCCCTTAGGATACAAAATATAAAATATTTATTTGTAGGAGCTGAGATAGGTTAAAAGTGGGGTTTCATAATTGACATCTTTTAGGTTTCATCTATGCTCCTTGTCTTGTTTGAATTGTTTTACAGTGGCTTATATGTACTAGCCTGCCAATATTAGTGGTTGCATTTATTGAAGTTATGTTCTGGGTCATTGAAGAATTTGGTGCTTGAGTAGCTGATACTCTCTTTCTTGTCAAATTGGGTTGTCTTCCTTTAATACAATCAGATTAATTATTTTCCCCTTCTTATGTAACTGTGGGACTAACAGGCATCCTTTATTTTTGCATTATTACTTATGCAACTAATAATGATATTGCCCGATCCCTAAATTAGTTCAGTGTTATATAAATGATGTAGGACGTAGAATATTTTATTTGGTTTCTGCGGAATTCATTATTTTATAGATTTTGACTTACTATTAGAAGGAATTTAAGTCAAAATTCCTAAAATAATGAATTCCCTAAAAATCAAGTAAGACATACTAATTTGTCCTACATCGATTAGAGCCCTGGAAAGGCATCCCTATACTTGCATTATTTCTGTATATAACTGCTAGGATACAGCCTTATGTCTATAATTTCTTTGTTAACTGTGATGGTCAATCAAATGATTAGGACCTGAAATATTAATTATTTGTCTGGATCTGTGAAGTGGGTCTTTACTCCTGAGGATGTTTTTGCTATGTAGGTATTTGAGTTCTTGGAGGAAATCTCTGCCAGTTTGACTGACTTGGGAACTAGAGAACTTGAGATGTTAAAAGATTTGAAGGTTAGCATATGCTTGGTCTTTGTTTACGTGGGCCATGATTTGTCTCATCTCTTATTGGTTTTGGGTGTGATGGGTATCAGAAGAAAGAAGAAGGGGATCTTCCGTTTGGGATTGAGGATCTGTTATACTACATTAAGAGGATAGAAGAACGGCAGTTTGATCTGGACTTCGGAGATGTTAAGCTGTACTTTCCTGTCAATTTGGTTCTATCTGGGTTATTCAAAATAACCCAAGACCTTTTTGGTAAATATAACTACTAATTCTATTAGAGTAGAAGTCTCTATAATGTTTACTTTATCTATTATAAATGAAGTCAAGTTAAATTTTTATTCTCATGTATGATAAAAAGCTGTTCTAACTTGCTTCTTGCAGGTTTAAGATTTGAGGAAGTTGTAGATGCTGAGGTTTGGCATGATGATGTTCAAGCTTTTACAGTTTTTGATTTAAGCTCTAGTGAACTTCTGGGTTATTTCTACCTTGATATATACAAAAGGTTTATTGATTATTTCTACTTATTTATTTTTTATGTTTACAGCTTTCTCCCTCTCTCTTTACCATTAATTTTTACAAGTAAAAGTAGAGGTTTCTGTCGTATAACAGGGAAGAGAAATATGGTCACACCTGTGTAGTGGCTCTTCAAAATGGTGCACTTTCTTCAGGTGGTCCACGACAGGTGACTATTGTTTTTGTAATTTCTGTAATTTCAGTATTCAAACTTCCTGAAGTTAAATGTCCACTGATGTGTAATATGGTTAGACTTTGGGACTCCTGTCAAATACGATATGTATTTTTTCAAAATAAATGAATAAACACTGTTGTGTTAACATGTATCTTCCAAATTCTTTAATGTCTTCCTTTTGAGGCCAAAAGAAAAAAGAAAAAAGAAATCATGCTTGGTAATGAGAATCAGGAATAATTTGGAAGCAAAGAAGATTTGAACCTTATTTGTTGCTAATGGTAGAAAGTAATCAATTGTACAATTGTTGTTGGTTACCATAATAATACGAGTATAGCTGTGAACACCATGACCACCATACTGCCTCTCATTGATGACATGTCATAGCGCCTTTTGGGATAATAGCAGTTACACAACTGTATTATTATTCTTATCACCCTGCTGTAGCTGCATCCATTTCATGGCACTGTTTACATGTTTCAAGGACTGATGAATTACAGTGGTCAGCACAGCTTAGTCATTCTCATCAACCATGTGGATGTCATACTTCAAGTGCCAGCAATAATTTACTGCTCTTGCCCCCACTACCACCTCCTTAGCACTCTTCTTGGGCTAGTTCTGAAAGTAACACTACACTGGAGAAATGTTGTCTAGATAAATTTATGGTTATTGGAGACAGAAAAGATTCTGTGTGCTGCTATTATCTGCTTGGAATGGGGCTGCTTGAATGATGATTTTTTAAATTGTCATCTGCATGTAAATTAACATATGACGTATTCATTTTTGAAAACAGAGGTTGATACACATTTTTTTTTTTAAATCAATTTTTCTTAAAATAGATACCAGTGGCACTACTAATATCTCAAATTCAAAAGGACGTTGGTCATCCGGGTTTACTGAGATTCTCTGAAGTGGTTAACATTTTCCATGAGTTTGGCCATGTGGTATGTTCAATTTTGTTACTTTTTCTGTTAATCTATTATCTTGACCAAATAAGATATATTACAGTGACTGTGGTGGTTTTGGATAAATAGAATTTATTTTTTTAATCATAATGAGCATTTAGGTCCAACATATTTGCAACCGTGCATCGTTTGCTAAATTTTCTGGGCTGCGAGTTGATCCTGACTTTGTGGAGATCCCTGCTCAGTTGCTAGAACACTGGTGAGTACTAAACTTATTGGTCCTTATCTAATTTGACAAACACAAACTCATCCTTTTCCTCATGGAAATTTTTTAGGTGTTATGAAAGCTTCTCGTTGAAGTTGATATCTGGTTTCCATCAGGTAACACTTGCTTTTGACATGTTGGTGGAGTTTTATCTTTAATACTTTCTGAGATGGTCTCTCTATCTGCCTCTCCCCTGTTGTCTATGCTTATGTTTTTGTGCATACATCATATTATTGTTGCTATGTTTTGATCCTATCTTATGGGATGGGTGATAGGTCTTGAAGGCACGCGAGTAGTTTTTTGTATTTTTCCTATATTTACTTGGTAACTAGAGATTGTATCTTTGACATTTATTATCTGCAGGATATTACGAAGCCCATCAAAGATGAAGTATGTAAATCACTTAAAAGATGGAGATATGCCTTTTCTGCACTTAAATTGAAGCAAGAAATTCTTTATTGTAAGTCCAATTACCATATCTTTGTTGTTGGAGCTAAAATTTTTATTTTAGTCCCTTGAAAACCCATTCTTGATTGGAACATCTTGGAAAATGTTATGGTGATTTTTATCTACAAACTACATGCTACGTCCTACAGTAGGAAATGGGTTAAAGTTAGGTTCATGTCTTAAGAGTCATGCTAAATAGATGTGTCTAGAACATTTGTTATTGCTATTTTGGAAATTTTCTTAGGCAAAAGTTGAAGAATCTGTTACAAACTGTAGGTTAGGAAGTTTTGCCCTATATTGGTGTCATTCAGAAGGTGTCGTTTTTTTCAGGCATTTTTGATCAAATTATACATTCAGCTGACAATGTTGACATTGTAGAGTTATTCAAGCATCTTCATCCAAAGGTAAGAAATTGTCTTAATGCTTCCTTCATGGGGTGCATTTCTGGGCAGTATGAGTATTTTCTATCTTTATTTTCACAGGTGATGTTAGATTTGCCAATGCTAGAAGGAACAAATCCAGCTTCATGTTTTCCCCGTAGTGCGATTGGTTATGAAGCTGCTTGTTACAGCCGTATTTGGAGTGAGGTCTGTGAATTGTTCAAGTTTTTATTTAGTAATATTACATATACAATCAATACAGACAATCTGTGGTGGTATAATATCACTAGATGACTAATCAACACATCAATTATTATTATTATTTTTAAAATTTTATCCATATAATAATATTGTGATTCATTAGGTTATATGAATTAGTTATATATATAACATAACTCTTCTCTATTTCCTATGGTATGTTCATTTTTAGGAGCCTCATGTCCACTAAAATATTTTTCCTAATCATTACTTTTTTTAATAAATCATTGGTGTTGTTTGTTTTACCCTGCCGCTGTCCTTTCATTGCGGATGATTTCCCTGTCACATGTGACTCTTGAAGCATCATGGCTGATACGGCAAATATTGTTTATAGGTTTTTGCAGCTGATATATTTGCTTCTAAGTTTCGTGGTGGTCTTTTGAACCAGTTTGCTGGCATGCAGTTTAGGAACAAAGTAAGTTATTTTATTCACTGTAATGTTTTAGAAATTGTCTCTGACTTCATTTTCTCTTTTTACTTTGGATGCATGTTGTCTTGTTAGTTCTCTTATGCTTCTTCCTGGATAGAAATAATAGTTACCAGAGGCAACATATGTTCTTTGCTCTCGCCTATATATATTTCTTTCAATTTCTTGGCAGGTATTGGCCCCAGGAGGGTCAAAGGACCCCATTGAAATTCTTTCCGACTTTCTTGGAAGAGAACCATCGATTCAAGCTTTCGTTGACAGCAGATCTGAATATGGTTTGTGATGTGGAAGGGGTTTTAGGTTTATGTTGAATTCCTGAAGCATTCTGCAATTTGTGGCTGCCGGCTGAATCTATCATAGTTTACCAACATCTTGAAGACTTTTTTGCTGAGGTCACTAAAGTATGGCGTACTACTTATAGCGGCAACTAATGCTTATTGGACGTTTAGGCTACGTTTGCAGATTTGAATGCTTCTCATTTACCTGCATTTTTTTAGTGCCAGTTGAAGTTCAAGTTAGCAATTATCCATTTCCAATTCTGTATATATATATATATATCTTTTCTTTCTTTAATAGTCAAGCCTTCATTTTTAAATCGTGAGTCATGTTCACCTGTTCCTTTTAACAGTCAATGGATGTAAGGCTGACTAAGCGTTAAATTTTGGCCACTGTTACCCTGCATGTGTTTGTTGATTGATTTGAATATCCTCTTGCTTACTAGCATTCTACCAATGCAGGAAGAAAGGAAAAAAAAAAAAAAAAGGATAGGGCTGCAACGACATGNTGTTTGTTGATTGATTTGAATATCCTCTTGCTTACTAGCATTCTACCAATGCAGGAAGAAAGGAAAAAAAAAAAAAAAAAGGATAGGGCTGCAACGACATGATTTCAGCCACTCCTCTGCTATCCTATGTTCTTTAGCAAGGAAAATGAGGATAATGCTCATTCCATAAATAACATTTAAGACTTTTTAATAGATTTTGGATTTTGCAATGACCCTCGTAAAATTGTTTACACTGCCATCATGCAAGTGTTTATATTTTACAGGATTAGAAGATGATCGACCTGCAAATACCCTGGTTACAACATTCAATTATATATCGGTTCTACTTCTTGCAATGAAAAGTTTTGAGTTACTCTTTAGACATACAGGTAAAATTCAAGGGAGATGCAATTGTATACTTTTCGCCGCCAGAAGCAGATCGGAAAGAAAGAGACAAAAGTGTTTTAAGTGGGTAATTAAATCTAATAGGGACTTTGATTGCAGGCGACAAAATTCAAAGCTCTTAAGTGGATGAGAATTAATTTACGGTGGTGGCACAGATTGCACTATTCTTAGCATCTATAATTAAAGATAGCAAATGGATCTGTACTTCATTGCTTTTATCAAGTGTATCTAATGACATGTAATTATTTGAAGCAATTTAATTTACATAATAGAGTGGCTTGGTGCCCTTTTTAGGTGGGGAAGGGGCTGAAGCGTATCATTCGTTCCCTTTCTTTGGTAAGATAATAGATATAAGAATTCTCAATTTTATATTACTTCAAATAGGTGGCCAGAGATACCATTTGAGGCTTTGATTTTCAATTTCATATGTTATGAGTCGCTCCCTAACAATTTTTTCAGGGTCTAGTAAACTAATACCTACAATTACCGTTGGAGGCCGGAAGCCATCAGTCATCACCTACGCTGAGTTATTAATTAGGAAACTTATTAGGTATAGATTTAAAAAAGAGGATTCTTGTCAAATCAAAGTGTTTAAAACGACAACGGACAGGAAACCGTGTTCCATATTTACGGATTCTGGTTTCTGGATACTTGCTCCATTTATTTCTTTTCTTTTGACTTGACTCTCTAAGGAAGCCCAGGAAAGAGTAGAAAATACAGAGATTGAAGAATACTTATCTGAACAAATAAACTGAAATCAATCGACAGACCAAATAATAAAGTAGTAATCCTTATAGTCAACAAACAACAACACCATCCAAGAGCACAAGAAAATTGAATTTCTTTTCTCTGTAAGTACTATTTTCACTTATTATTGTTATTATTATTATCATATCGCGAGTATTATTGCATGTGCTTTATTTAAAATTTTCGTGCACGAGAACTCCAATTCTTGATTTTTTTATTATATATTTCTTTTTTCTTAAAAGGCATTTCCTGATTGCAATTCATTAATGGAGTGAATGCACTTGCATGCTTTATTTTTGGTAAATAGGGAGAACAGAGAAGAGAAAAAGGGTTTCGTATTCAATACAGAAGTTGTTGCTGCTGATCTTGTGCTTATAGTGGTTTACTCATTTGGGTCTTTGAAATCTAGTAAAAAGTTCAAACTTTGGCAACTGGGGTTTGGTTGAGAGAGAAGATTATAAAGTGGGTATTGGGTAAGCTGAGTTAAGGTTTGTGTCTTCGTTGATTGAGATTGGGGAAGAATCTGGGTTTGGTCTGATTTTTAGGAACACAAGGAAGTGGAGTTTTCCCTTTTGCGATGATACGAGCGGTTTTGGGGCCCCTCTGTGCGGTTCAAACAATTGGTTTTGTGCTTTTAGTTATGTTAAAGTGCGTTTGAAGATTCTGGGTATTGTAGGAGCGGTTTTGGTTTTATGTGATGGATTTTGATTAGCATTGGACGGATTGGGTGGAAAACTTGTGGATTAGTGTTCTGGATTATAGGGGTGGTGTTGTGTATTTATATGAATTATGATTAAACAAATACTAAAAAAACTTCCCCGGAAGTCGTCTAAGACAAATGATAATCATGAGCTTGGTCGAAACTCTATTACCCATTCAGTTGCTTCTGCTGCTTCAAGAAGCAGTGAGTTGGGGAAAAGTAAAGCTGGGAATTCCAACATTGTACCTCCTCAGGCGATTGATTCTGCTTCAGATGCAGCTCAGAATTATGGTAACAAAATCCAGCGAGGTGCGAATTTGAAGCTGAATGGGAGTTCAACGCATTCTTCTTATGAAGCATTGCCTGGATTTAGGGATGTTTCAAGTGCAGAGAAGCAGAACTTGTTTCTAAAAAAGTTGAACCTATGTTGTGTTGTGTTTGACTTCACTGACCCAACGAAGAACCTCAAAGAAAAGGAGATCAAGCGACAGACATTGCTAGAGTTGGTGGATTATGTGACTTCTGCAAATGGAAAGTTTACTGAAGCTGTTATGCATGAAGCTGTGAAAATGGTATCTGCTAATTTGTTTAGGACCCTCACTCCTCAACCACGTGAGAACAAGGTTGTAGATGGTCTTGATTTAGAAGAAGAGGAACCTTCCATGGATCCTGCCTGGCCTCACTTGCAAATTGTGTATGAGTTCCTATTAAGATTTGTTGCATCTCCTGAGACAGATGCAAAGTTGGCCAAAAAGTACATTGATCAATCATTCATTGTCAAGTTGCTGGATTTGTTCGACTCTGAAGATCCTAGAGAGCGAGAATACTTGAAAACAATTCTTCACCGCATCTATGGCAAATTTATGGTGCATCGCCCATTCATCAGGAAAGCTATAAACAACATCTTTTTTCGATTTATTTTTGAGACTGAGAAGCATAATGGGATTGCTGAACTTCTAGAAATTTTGGGCAGTATAATTAATGGGTTTGCCCTGCCACTGAAAGAAGAACATAAAGTGTTCCTTGTTCGGGCTCTGATTCCCCTGCACAAACCAAAATGCTTGGCAATGTACCATCAGCAGTTATCTTACTGCATTACCCAGTTTGTGGAGAAAGACTCCAAGCTTGCAGATACCATCATAAGGGGTTTATTAAAGTATTGGCCTGTGACAAATAGCTCAAAGGAAGTTATGTTCTTGAATGAGTTGGAGGAAGTTTTAGAAGCAACCCAGCCACCGGAGTTCCAGAGGTGTATGGTGCCCTTATTTCGGCAAATTGCTCGTTGTTTGAACAGTCTGCACTTTCAGGTTGTAAGTTTTAATTTTTCGTTCTGCTTTGCTTCCAATGCTTTATTCTGGTTTGTTTAAGCTTCTCATTTTATAGGAATCAAACACATATCCTTTCTCAAACATGCTCGAAATTTGAGATGGATTTTTTCAGGTTCCCGTGGAGCAGGGATATGTCCTTGGAGTAATATTTTTCTAATCAAATTGAATTATTCTTTTCCAGTGACCCTCAGTGTTTGTTTGTGTTCCCTTCTTATCTATGTTTAGTGCAGAAAAAAGTTCAGATTAATAAATAAAAAGGAAGTTGGGAATAATTGCAAATTTGAGTTCTATTTTTTTCAAGCATTAGGAATTTCAAAATAAGAGCTTGTTGCATGTTACAGCCTGGAAGCTTGTCACAATGCTGGGAGCCTCTAGTTTTGTATCTCCATTAGTGAAGCTCAACTTCATGTTGAAAGCATGAGTGGCTTTCACATTAATATAGATGCACAGAGGTAATAGATCCTGGAAGCATTAAGAATAAGAATTTGCAGTTTGGTAAGATGGGCACAAATAGCATCACACTAAAGTAAAAAAAATTATGAAAACTACTTTGACAATACATGAGCTGTCATCATACTCCAAACAGTGTCTGAGAAATAGAAGGCGGATCTTGACAAATAGAAAGAGAAGTAATGGGGTTTTCCTAACAAACTAGTGAAAGTAGATAAAGTTTAATTAAATTAAAAAAAAAAAAGTTGGTAGGCTTAGGGCCCTTTTGCAGTATTTCTACAAATTAGAAAGTGTTCCTAATAAACAGGAAGTGGTGGTGGTGTTTTTTCGTGTCCTAATTCCTAAATGGTTGGAGCTGGGCACTGTGAATAGTATGTGAGGCTAGTAACTAATGATTTTAATGTGGTACTTTTTGCAGTTTCTGTTTTTCTTGTGAGGCTGGTGCTTTACCATGTTTGTTACTTGTACTGAGTTATGCTGAGTAGCCCTACGAAAGTCTAGCGTCTATCTTTAGAGCTCTCAAGTTTAGGATCTCATAGTCATTATTACCTTTTTCGAAATACATGTCCTTGACACTTAAAACTTGGCTGTTATCTTGAGTGGGTTTTTCAACTTTGAGGTCATAAATAGTTTCCAAGCATTTGTAAAAACAAGAAATTAAAAAAAAAAAAAAAAAAAGGATCTTAAATTAGAGACGAACACTGTTGTTCTCTTAAACATGTCAAAAGAAATTGGATGTTGTGATTCATGTAGAGTTTTTAAATCTTTAGAGCATCTTTTACCCTCAAAATTGTGGAAGCCTGTTGTTTGTCTTACTCTTTTTACTCTTCAAATTTTGTTTTTCTGAGAGAATAGAGAATACAGTCTTGAAGCTAAATTCAGTGGCTTGAAGTTCAAATTCCTCTTTCATCTTTTACTATCAACTTGAAATATTATAAGTAGCAATCTTTTTTTTTTTTTTTTCTTTCAAGCCTACTGGAATTACTTGTATGACCAATGAACTGATAGGTGCCTTTAACATTTTAGAAGCTGCTGACTTTTGACAATTTTGGGTGGCAAACTATCAAGGGAGTGATATTTTAATTTTTTATTTTTGTTTAAGTGGTCATGCCTGAGTGAAATGGACAGTTAAGCTAGTAGAAATAAGGATAATAGGATGAATCCAACCTTTCAGTGTATGTTATTTTGGGTCAATTAGATGCTCTGTCTGGGATTCATTTGTAAAGACCCAACAGACTGACAGAGATCCATATTTTTAACATTAATTGCTGACAAAAGACAGCAAGTGCAATATTGTACTTGTACTGACCATACTTTTTTTCATGAGAGAGCCATATTTAACATTAATTACTTACAAGAGTTAGCAAGTGCAGCAGTAATGCACTTTTACTGACCATACTGGATGAAAGTCACTTGAATTGATCAAATCTTTTGAGAAAGATCCTGGTCAATTTCATGGACTTGAGATCAGAATTCATCTGGAGTGTAGCATGTAAGATGGGGATTTTTGCTCAATATTTTCCATGGGAAAAAATGATGCTTCTTGATGTATGGTTTAATCTACTGAATTTTTATCATGATGCTGATGCAATAAGCTGATGACTTCCACCTCTTGCTGTCCTTGATCTATGAATCTCACTTTACCAGTTAATGTTTGTTTCCTCAGGTAGCGGAGAGAGCTTTGTTCTTGTGGAACAACGATCACATTGAGAACTTAATTATACAAAACCGCAAGGTTATATTGCCCATTATCCTCCCGGCGTTGGAGAGAAATGCTAGAAATCATTGGAATCAAGCCGTCCACAGTTTAACTTTGAATGTCCGTAAAATTTTCAATGATCTTGATCCAGAGCTGTATAAGGAATGCTTGCATAAGTTTCAGGAGGAAGAATCAAAAGAAGATGAGATTGAAGCAAGACGTGAAGCCACATGGAAACGTTTAGAAGAACTCGCTGAAGAGAAGGCTGCAAGTAATGACACGGTGCTTTTTCCTAAAAAGGCACAACCTTCCTCCTCTTCAGGTTAGGGAGAGACATTTGTTGATAGTTCCAATGAAAGTCAATTTTTTGATTTAGATGGTATCATCATTCATGTGGTATGTTCATTGAATTGTTAATTTCATATTCTCTATAAAAGAAATCCAAGATATGATGGAGGGACTCTGGCCTGCAACCAAAACCTAATAAACATTTGGTGAGTTGATCCTTCCAATCTTAAGCATCTGCTCATTGATATAAATAATTGACTGTGTAACACTATTTATCAGAAATCTCTATAAAAGAAAATTTTATAAGCTTATTGCTACCTTCACTGGTCCCTGCTGTCCATCGTCATCATCATCATTATTTGACAATTTTGGTCACGTAAAGGTGGGGGAAAGTCTCTGAGTGGGTGTATTCATAGTACTACAACCCTCTTAAAATGTAGTTTCAACTGTAGAAGACCCTTTTGCAAGACGCTTTTAATGACTCGTCGTGACAGGCCAGAGATTCGTAACATCTGGACACTGGATGAATTTTTCTCTGCTTTTTTTTTTTTTTTTTTTAGGTTTCCGTATAAGGATGGGATAATCTGAAGTCTTCCAAATTCGTCTTCAAAGTTCTGGCTTGAAATAGTCAGCCAACATTCCAACTCTAAAGAAAGTGAATAGAACTTGCATTCTTGTCTGTGATGGAAATGTTTATCCACTCAAAAGATTCATGATTATGAACGCTAACAATAAAGAAGTTACCCTTACCCATCCATGCAAATGCAATGATGTGGTTTTGGCCATCAGCTCGCATTAGGATGTTCCATAAAATGTGGTTGCAAGGGCAGCTAGGCTACGCATTGAATTGACTATATATGCTTGCTTAGTTCCTGGGCTTCAAGTTTACACAACAATGATGAATCAATCCCCACTAGCTTAGCTTACCTAACAGGCTAGGCCTAGTTTAGGCAAAACCCTTTCTGGTCCCTATATTCCGATGGTAGAGTCATGGGCGCTCCTCTGGCTCCGGTTTACAGGACTGAAGTCTTTTTAAGAAATAAAAGTTTTTTTGAAGAAGCCCCACCTGAAGCTGAAGCCTGAAGGGGAAGTATCGTCTCTGTAATTGGAGCGCGGCGACGAAGTGTCTGACAATCGTGGCATATTTAATTCGAAAAGAGACAGAAAGGTAAATATTTTATTTCAAATGAAGATTTCCTTTCAATAAATATCATATACTATTTTAAAAAATACAAGAAAAGTCGGACCTCAAGTAAATTTTGTATTTTTAGTAGTTACAGTAGTTTTTTTTTTTTTTTTTTTTTATTATATAATNAAATACAAGAAAAGTCGGACCTCAAGTAAATTTTGTATTTTTAGTAGTTACAGTAGTTTTTTTTTTTTTTTTTTTATTATCTAATCAATTAGAGTTTTTGAAAAAATTAACTTGGAGCTTTGATATCTTACTAAATGTTGTTAAACATAGTTAGACATTTAAATAAATGACTAATATTATAACGAGTTATTGAGAATGTTAAATTAATAGAGATGTACTGATGGATGAATTACATCTTTATATTTAAAAAATTAAGGATAAATTTAAGTTTATACAACAAGAAAAAAAAAAAAGATAAAAGTTTAATTAGATGTATAAAGAAAATTTGGATTTTACTAAAACTAAAAACAGTCCCATGACTTTCATTTATTATAATTTTGCCAATTAGTTTTGGAAAATTAATCAAATAACCCAAATTAAGGGGTTCTTTTAAGAATAACTAACCCAGAGATACTATATGATTTACTTGCCAATTTCTAGATTTATAATGAAAATACCCTCTCATATTAGACGGTTCTCTCTGCGTCTTTGCATGTATTCAACATTTTCCAGATTTGACGATTCACAAAGGATTTTTGGATTTATTTGAGGCCGTCACTGACATATTCATCTCCTCTCTATTTCATCACTTCGTCACCATCTCTCTGTTCAACGCTTCGTCACCGTCTCTGTTCCATCATTGACATTCAATCCGATCATAGATGAATATTGCTTATAGTAATTGAAGAAAAAAAAATCTTCTATACTCGTTATATAATCCAATTCAAATTCTATTGTTAATGAAATTGCAATTTGGCAACTTCGTGATTTATGTTTAAAAAAAAAATTGAAAGCCGAGAAGTGACTGGAGAGAGAATCTTTTCACGAAAGTTTAATTTGGAGTTATGTATTTTTTGGATTTCTCTTTAATTTAGAGTTATGCATTTTTTGAGTTCTCTCTAATTTGGAGTTCTTCTCACTGCAATGGTGTGAGTTTGATTTTAGAGTTCTATAATTTTTCACTGGGCTTTGGACTTGGACCATCACTGGACCACCTAGATATATTTCGGAGATCGTCGCTAGTCCTTCGATGGAGATGCCGGTCAGATTGTAGATATATAACAGTTCAAGAGAGTTGAAGGTTATAATGCCCATTGAGTTGTATTTGGCTGGGCAAATCAAAGAAAATCTGATAATTGATTATTTTTTAAAGGGTCTCTAATTTTGGTCATTCCTCATAATTTTTCATTATTTTTGGGTGTATGGGAAAAAATATGATAAAAAAGAAAAGAAAAAGAACTAGTGTAAGAAAGGGAAGTTTTGTCCTGTACATGCATGCTGGTCTGGTCCCATCAGTCGAGCGGTGTCTGATGAGGTACAGTTGTTGAGTTTGATAACGTTAGATAAAGCACATAAAAACATGATGTAACTAGTTTAACTGTTATAATAAATAATATGATTTTTTTTTTTTAAATTTTAATTTTAAAAACCAGTTTGATTAAGAGTGAGTGTTCTTTCCAAAGATCCTCTCTTTTGTCCACTTTATTTTTTATTTTTCTTTTTTATCTTCTTAGTCTTAGATGTTCCATTTACGGACAGTGAACGTTCCTTCCATCTACGGCCTGCTTTCCTCCCTGTTTTTTTATTCCTTCTCTGTTTCTGTCCTAAAGTGAGATTGTAAACAACAATAAACAACATCTCAAGCCTTTCTTGCTGCCTACTTATTCAAGCGCTGCGCCTTTAGTGTGTTCTAATTTTTATGTAAGTTTCAATCATTTTAGTCCCTTCTCTATTCTCATATCATCTGGATTTTGCTTCATCTTACTAAGCAACTTTTGTTACTTTTTCTACTGTTAATTCTCTAATTTTTTCGTTTCTTTTCCTTGTACTATTTCTTTCAAAAATGCTTTTTAGGTGTTCTTGGTTTAACCCAGATCGTGTAATCGTTCGACCCAGCTGAGGTTGGATGCTAATTATGCAGAAAGCGGGAGCTTCTGCTGTGTATGTTTGTTGTGTATGAAGTTGTTGCTGGTTATGCTTTCAATTCTTGTTTACTGATTTGGGCATCCAAGTTGTTGAATTTTAAGTCAAAAAGGTGTCATTTTTTTTTTTTATGTGGTATTGTTGAACAAAGATTCTCCTATCGTTAGAAGATTATGTTTCGAAACACGAGTTACTGCTTGGGTTGTTTGATGGGTGCTGCTGTGGGTATTACTTTTCATATCAATGGGTGTGTTGCTTCTCTGGCTTGAGATGGATATTGTGCATCTGGTTTCTCGTTAATTGTGTTATTGAGTTTTCTCTCTCTAATGGACTGGCTTCTGCTTTGAAGTAGCAAGCGAGGACTTTTGTTCTGTGTGTATAAGTTTTGAGCTATGATCAAGCAGATACTTGGTAGGCTTCCACGGAAGCCGTCCAAGTCATCTGAAAATTGCGAATTTGGGGGTTTGTCTGCCCCTTCTTCAAATCCTTCTACCAGTTCAAGAAGCAGTGATCTTGTTAGTGATAGGCCAGCAAATTTTCACCATAAGCCTATTCTGGACGCCGATTCTGCTTCTAATCTTGGGTTCTGTCAGGGGGGTAAATATCCCCAAGTTGGAAATTTGAAACTTAATGGCAATGCCGCAGTTACTCCCTATGAAGCCTTGCCAGGATTTAGGGATGTTCAGAGCTCTGAGAAGCAAAACTTGCTTATTAGGAAACTGAACTTGTGCTGTTTTGTGTTTGACTTCTCTGATCCAACTAAAAACTTGAAGGAAAAGGACATCAAGCGGCAGATATTACTTGAGCTTGTAGATTATATTACTTCTGCTAATGGGAAATTCACTGAGGCTGTCATGCAAGAAGTTATAAAGATGGTATCGGTGAATTTGTTTAGGTCTCTTGCACCTCCACCCCGTGAGAACAAGGTTGTTGAAGCCTTTGATCTGGATGAGGAAGAGCCTTTGATGGACCCTGCATGGCCTCATTTGCAAATTGTGTATGAATTCCTTCTAAGATTTGTTGCATCACCTGAGACAGATGCGAAATTGGCTAAAAGGTACATCGATCACTCATTTGTTCTCAAGTTGTTAGATCTTTTTGATTCTGATGATCCCAGAGAGAGGGAGTATCTGAAAACAATTCTACATCGCATTTATGGAAAGTTTATGGTGCATCGCCCATTTATAAGGAAAGCTATCAACAACATCTTCTTTCGTTTTATTTTTGAAACGGAGAAGCACAATGGGATTGCTGAGCTTTTAGAAGTTTTGGGAAGTATAATCAATGGGTTTGCTCTGCCACTTAAAGAAGAACACAAATTGTTCCTGGTACGGGCACTACTTCCGCTTCACAAACCAAAATGCCTACCAATGTACCATCAGCCATTATCATACTGCATTACACAGTTTGTGGAGAAAGACTGCAAGCTTGCAGACACTGTTATAAGAGGTTTGTTGAAGTATTGGCCAATTACTAATAGTTCAAAGGAGGTTATGTTCCTTAATGAGGTGGAGGAAGTTCTGGAAGCAACTCAACCAGCAGAATTTCAGAGATGTATGGTATCCTTGTTCCGTCAAATTGCTCGTTGCTTGAGCAGTTCACACTTCCAGGTAATGGACCTTCAAAATCTGATCTTTAAGTACCATACTTTTTCTTGTTTCCCGGACGTATTTCCTACTTGAAGCAATGAAGCATGCTTTCAAATCTTTGCGTTGTTTAGAATTGCTGTTTTTGTGGTTCCTATCCATGTTTTTACTGTTGAATAATGGAACATGCCCTTGTTGTGTTGACGAAGTCACTAAATGGAAATCAACCTCTTTTGAAGTGGGAGGAAGGGCTTAGGTGTAACCTTTCCAGGCAAACTTGGAAAGTATGATTTCCTTTTTTTTTTTTTCTTGGTTTGTATATCGTTTTTAGAGTTTTCCTTTGCTCAATTTTTCTGTACATATTTCATAACTAGTTGAAGGCCTTATTTTTCGTTTGTGAAAATATTGTCAATGTCATTGTTAATAATCTTTCTGTCACTTTATACTGCCGTGGGCTTTATCATATGATTGTCCCGAAATCATACCTATAAGCTTTATAATAAAGAGTAAGTTTTGTTCCATTTACTTGCGTATCTTGAAACCTTCTTCTGTGGATGAAGTTATTTTGGTTATATGCACAATCTCATTTCTGTTGTGGTCTTGAATCCAGTCTATTAATGCTAGGGTTAGTACAGTATGTATGTTTTTTGGATTAGCATTCTGTAACTGTTTAATGCTTATGGTGGCTAAATAGGCAGGATGGAAATTTTGTGCTTACATGATAATCCAAGTGGTTGGTAGTCTCTTATTTCTTAAGGAAAAATCTTGGATTTGTCTTCAAACTCTACCCTCTCTCTCTCTCTCTCTTATTTATTTATTTTTTTGGTTAAGATCTTCAATAAGTTTGTCTGAGTCAATCAATTGCCGAAAACTTTTCAAAGTCCTTCCATATACAGGCAAATGCTGCTGGGATCTGTAAATAAAATTCTGATTTTGGAGTTCCATGCCATTTACTCTCTTGTCATATGCTCCAGTAATATATGGTTCCTAGGTTTATGCTGATGGAATGCTGTTTATATGTGCCATCCCTTTTCTGAATTTAAATTTAGCCTCTTTTTATGCTTGCATTTACAGGTGGCAGAAAGGGCTTTGTACTTGTGGAACAATGATCAGATTGAAAGCTTAATCAGACAAAACCGAAAAGTCATACTGCCCATTATCTTCCCTGCCTTGGAGAAAAATGGTTGTAACCACTGGAATCAGGTGGTCCAGAGCTTAACACTTAATGTCCGCAAGATATTCTCTGAAATTGATCCTGAGTTATTTGAGGAGTGCTTGCACAGGTTCCGGGAGGATGAATTAAAAGTGGAGGAGATCAAAACAAAACATGATGCTGTATGGAAGCGCTTGGAAGAGATTGCTGCAAACAAAGCCACAAGTAGTGAAGCAGTTCTTCTGCCCTGCATGATTCCTGCCCTAACATCTTCAAGCTAGTGGTAAGAAGATTTTTTTCCAGTTAAGAAGTTGCAATTCTGTGGACTGGTGTGCTAACTTCAAGATGGTTAATGTGCTTTAAGAAATTAAATGCTTGTGGATGCTGTCCATACTCTTTGCTGATTGCACTCCGATGGTCATAAGCCCTCGTTGCAGTAATGCATTCCATGTTTCTGGTCTTTGCATGAATGTCATCTACTGCATCCTTGACAAATGGGAACTATTGTTCAGTCCAGATTACCGTTAGGACAAATGTGGAGGGTATTTTTGGCAGTCCTGCAGTTGATTCTTGAGGAGTTACATTCAGGATCTAGCTATGATCACTGGTGAAATAGGCACTTTGGCTTTGATTTCAGTTAGTTTTAATATACTTGCTGAACCGTTAATTCTCTTTTCCGATGTTGTAATTATATTTATTTATTTTTCCATTGTTCTTACAAATGAAACTTTTGGTTGGTGTGCATTCTTATTTGTACAAATATTAATAGAATTGAATGGGTTCAATAGGGGGATATCATGGATTGTTTTTTTTGGTGTGGCACTCTGTTGTGCTTAGATACACCGACCTGTAATATTTCTTGACTTTCTACTTGATTTGTTACATAGATTTCATAATTTGCTTGTTTTTATTATTCTTGGTCTTGGGCATCCACCACTAAATGCTTTTCTGCTGGATACTTACCTTTGCTGGCTGGATTATTGCTGTTAAAAACTTTTTTATGTAAGAGGTGCCATAGCTTGCCCGTAGGGTGTTATAAGCATGTGCAAGTCCAGCTTATTTTAGAACCTCAAAGCCAATATGATTGATGGCCTCAAATACAGCCATCCTCGCGGCCGTAGCTGCCAAGTGCCAACAATGTGCAAAACCCCACATTGGGTTGAAGTCGTGCCGCATTGATTAAAAAATGTCCCATCTCCTCTGTTCCAAGCAGTGAATTTGCGTACTGGAGTGGTTCCACCTTTGCCAGAAAGTTCTTAACTTGGGCCTCTCCAGTACCAACGTCATGCGAGAGTGGGATAGAGTTGGATGGTCTTATGGGTCAGATGACGAAAGTATCACTAAGACTTTGTGTCTTTAATTTACACCAAAAAGTTCAGGGGGGAAGAATAGTCTCTTCTTTTTTGGGTGAATATGAAAGAATCATAAATTGAACCGTAATGTGCTATTAACAATCAATATGTGCTCGTGAGTTGCAGCTGGTGTAGGTTTCATTCATCCATCCCGCGTTGGTTTTTGGCGGGGATGGCCAACTTGGTGACTTCTGCTTGTGTAATGATACAACCAAAACAAGTCATGCATGAAAGAGTTAAATGAATATTTAATCATGTATAAGGATGAAATTTTTTGCTTACAAGTTACTAAAACTGTCTTTGTTATTAGGTTAACTCCGTCCTGGCATCTAGTCCTTGTCAATTCTCTTCTGACATAGATTGAGGCAACAATTGTCCCATATAGGGTTTATGTTTATAATTAATTGAAACTCAGAAGCAGTAAATCAAATTGATGATTTTCATTTCACATAGAACTGGCCAACATACATAGCCGGCTAATGTTGGTCGTTCTCAGATGCCAAACCATGCTGCTGTTATAGTGGATGTACGTGAATGGCTCCATGTGCAAACAGCACAATTTAAGATTATCACTACAGAAAGAACAGATGCAATTTCTCATATAAGTAGGGTGAACCAGTTAAGTCTTGATCAAAAATAAGTTGGGAGAACCAGTTTTGATCAAAAACTTGCAGGTTAGGGTAAGTACAACCATGGAAGTTGAGCTAGTATCTAGAGAACTGATCAAACCTTCCTCTCCAACCTCACCTCACTTAAGGATTCACCAACTATCCTTTTTTGATCAGTTCATGCCTCCCTATTTTGTTCCTGTTGTGCTCTTCTATCCCAACAAAGGGCAAAATGATCATGGCCCAGACTTGGTTACTAAAAGATTGCATATGCTTAAAAAATCCTTATCAGAAACTCTAGTCAGATACTACCCACTTGCAGGGAGGATTAGAGACACAGAATCCATAGACTGTAATGATGCGGGGGCTGTATTTTTGGAAGCACGAACCAACTGTGAGCTTTCCGAAATTCTCAAACACCCCGTTAATGAGAGCCTGAACTTGTTGTTTCCAGATGATCTGCAGTGGACTGTTTCAGACAGAAAAATTCCATTACTTGTTCAGATCACCTTCTTTGGCTGCGGAGGAGTAGCCATCAGCTTGTGCATCTCACACAAGCTACTTGACATGTCAAGCACTTGCGCTTTCATCAACAGCTGGGCTGCCGTATCCCGTGGCTCAGGTGAAAACGTTAATGTTTTACCTGACTTTAGTGCGGCGACTATGTTCCCACAAGGTGATCTACCAAAGGCAGCAGCTCACAATCTTTCAGCAGGGAACCTAGTCACCAGGAGGTTTGTGTTTGATGCCTCAAAGATAAACTCCCTCAAGGCCATGGCAACCACTAAAAATGTGCAAAATCCCACACGGGTTGAAGTTGTAAGTGCTCTAATTTACAAATGCGCAGTCTCTGCATCAAGAACAAGCATAAATTCGTTCAACCCTACCCTTTTCATCCAAATACTGAATTTGCGGAAGAGGATGGTTCCTCCCTTGGCCGAAAATTTTATGGGAAATTTAATCTTCATCTTTTCAGTTTTGACAAGGGCAGAGAGTGAGATAGTATTGCCTGATGAAGTAGCTCTGATGAGGGAAGAGCTATTGAAATTCTGTGACAAGCATGTAAAAAACTTCAGAAAGAAAGAATGGTCCTCTGCTATTTCGGAATGTTTGAAAGACACAAGGCAAGTGTATTATTCTAACAAAAATTTACAAATTTATAGGTGCACCAGCTGGTGTCACATGCCACTGTATGAGGGGGATTTTGGGTGGGGAAGACCAGCATGGGTGACCACTACTAGTGATACACTGAAGAATTCTATCTTTCTAATGGATACTAGAGATGGAAATGGCATTGAAGCATTGGTGACTTTGGAAGAACAAGACATGGCTGCATTTGAGTGTGATGATGAGCTTCTTGCATTCGCCTCTGTTAATCCTAGCGCCATGGAAGCTGTCCCATAAGTTATTTATGTTGATATATAATGTTACTTGCTTTTATATTCCAATAAAAGACATGGGGAACAGGCAGAATTTTATGATAATTTGTATGCGTTAGATCACAAAGCTGTATGCATATGAAGCTATGAATAAGAGTTATGTGATTAATACACTCATCTCTTGCAAGTACCAATACATGTTAGTGAAAACAAATTAATGTAGCAGCTGAACGTAATAGAGAAAAAGAATGCATATATCTGCTACAAAGGGGGATATTTACTTTCAGCTCCCAAAAAATACGTTGAAAATAATCAATATCACTCTTTATCTAAAACTAACACTGACCTTCAAAAGATAATTTCTGTTATATGCAACTTAACAGTTCAAAGATAAAGAAAAAAAAAGAAGAAAGATAAATATGGTATTCTATCAATTAAAATAAATAAGTCTTTAATGTGAGTTAAGTTTAAGGGATCCAATGTTAGTTTTAGATAGAGAATGACGTTGATTCGTTACAAAAGTAAAAGCATAAAGGAAGGGAGATTTTTTAAATTCAAAACCATGATTACATAGAAGATAGCAGTAATAAACTTGGAAAAAAAATGCAAGTTATCTTCCCAAATAAGTTAATGACAGGTTCTTTTGCCTTTTGGTTTCCATGAAGTTTAGCTCCGAGGCACCTGATGATAGATCCAACCATTTCTTTAAATAGTGGCTACTAAACATGTTTTTGTTATCTCTAGATTGAGCAATAGTACTATTATTTTTAGACAAGGGTAGCATTGTTATTTTCAGATCTTTCTTTCGCCATAGCTATACGATGCAGTTTCACTACCTTATTAAAATCCAATTTACCACTTCATCAAATATACCTCTGCCGTTAACTTCTGTATTTCAAAAAATAATTAATATTAATAAATGGTTTCAATCCAACTCGTCGAACAAAAATTAAATGTGACATAATCTGGTGATTTTTTACTGGTCCAAGATATAGAGTTCAGGACACCCTCAAGCGGACAAATGAGAGAGAACGCGTTATATGTAGTTATCATCACAGCATGAATGAAGTAAACTTGTTGCTGTCCTTGCACTCTTAGAAATGACATGGAGCAATCTTCTTTTCGTACTTTGCTTCTGTAGTCCAAGAAATGACATGGAACAGGCAGAACATTATGATAATTTTTTATATGTCAGATCTCAAAGCTGCATGAGCATGAAGCTAGTGATATGATATTATAAATCCAGGTAGTTGATCGACAATCATATCAAGCAAGTTACTAGAGGACGAATCGTCTTTTCGTACTGGTCTGGCATGGCGCCAAGCGTGGCCGTCCGCCCGCCAGCCAGGTCCTATATTCTCTAACTATGTGTAAAGTTTCTTTCCACAAATGGCACATAGAAGCATTATCCCATTGTTCTATTCAACATTTACTTGAACATATCTTCATTTAAATCATCTAAATTCTTGAACTACGGCCGCCTGCAGTGACTAGAACTTGAATTACAGCAAAACTACGTAGACCAGAGATTGTTACTGATCTAATAGCCAAAAATGAAAGCTGAGATTATCGCAAAAGAAACCATCATTCCGTCCACTCCAACCCCAGATAACTTAAGAAGTTGCAAGCCATCCCTTTTGGATCAGTTCTCTCCTCCATCATATGGATCTCTTCTATTCATTCAAACACGTTCCCATTTCAGAGCAATCTCATCGGCTAAAGAAATCACTCTCTGATACCTTAACTCGCTTCTTCCCTTTTGCTGGAAGAATTAAAGATAACATGACGATTGATTGCAACAAAAATGGCGCTGTTTATGTAGAAGCACGACTGAACTGTCTTCTGTCAGAATTTCTGGAACAACCCAATGCAGAAGCAGTTAACCAATTCCTCCCTACTGACCCAGTTTCGACAGAAGCACGCACCAGTACTTCTTTATTACATGTTCAATCTACGTTTTTCAATTGCGGTGGTGTTGCAATTGCGGTGAGCATTTCGCACAAGTCAGCTGATGCAGCTACAATTAGCACGTTCATCAGGGGTTGGGCGCAGAGACGGAGCGTAGTGTAGAGGGGGGACATGCCCACAAACCACCACCACCCCCAAAACCCACAAACCACCCACCAAATATATATAAATTAAAAATTAAAATTTTAACTATTGCCCCTCCAAAATTACTAAAAAACGGGTTGAAGTTGTGACTGCATTCATTTGGAAATGAGCGATGAAAGCATCAAGACTAAACTCAGGGCTTTCAAGGCCGTCTCTGTTGTCTCAATCTGTGAACATACGTAGAAGGACTGAGCCACCAATGCCCAACCATTCTATTGGGAACCTCGCAGCCCACTTTGCTACACGTAACGATGAGAGTGAGTTAACATTGCAGGGTTTGCTCGTGAGCTAAGGAAAGGAAATCAAGATTTCAATAGAGACTTGGGTGATTCTGAGTGAGGAAGACATGGCCATTCTTGAACGTGACAATGAGCTGCTTGCATATGCTTCTTTGAATCCTAGTATCTTGAAATCATCCAGAGCCTTGTTAAAATCTTTTCTTTAGAAATTCTTGAATAGTGGAGTTGCTGTGGATCAATTGTCAATCCAGTTTACCAGGGCCTCCACTAATCATCTCAATAACACCCAGTTACCCACCCTTTATTTAAGTGATGATATATTTGTCACTTAAAAAAAAAATTATTTTACAAAAGTACTACGAAAGCTTTTATGGGAAAAAAATTCTGACTTAATATAATGCAATGAAACCTTTTATTTTTTGTCATTATTATTATGCAAAGCAAACAACCGATTTGCGAGACCAACAACTTTTTTTTTTCCCCTTCAACTTTTCTGTTTTCCAATTGATTTTGAATTTTTAATTAATTTTCGTTTGTTAATTACACATCACATTGTAAATTCTAGTTGTTAGCCTATATATAATATAATACTCGAAAGATCTTGAGATGGTTTCAGTGGATTACATTTTGATGTGGTTGACTACTTTCTACAAGGATAAGGATTAAATTTGTAAAAATTTTCCCTTATATTGGGTGCATGTTTACTTTCTAAAGTAGTCGTTTTAATTTTCAATTTTTTTAATACATTATTAATTGATAACTTCAGTTAGATTTATTGAAAACTATTAATAATATACATTATTCTTAGTAACAATATATATACACACAAATATATATTTCAGGTAGAAATATTTTAATTTTTTTTTTAAATTTAAAACTACACTTAAATCTATGGTCATCGATCTCACATAATCAATGGTTGAGATTTAAAAATTAAAAAAATACGTTCAATGTACAACCATTTCTCAAATCTTAGGAATGTCAGTGTGATTATCCATTTCAAAATATTGTTGGTTTTCTCTTATACCAATTGTTGGTCTATTGAGATAAAATAATAATAATAATAATAATTAAGAACGAAGATATTTTAGAAGAAATTAATTCCACACACATATTTTCGGAGGAAAACTTTTTTCACACTTTTTTATCAATAAAACGCCTAATTTATACATATTATTAGATAAAAATGTAAATAAAACTCCTATAAAATCAAATTTCTATAAATCTCAATCAGTTTTAATTAAACTAAGATAAAATATTCAACTATCAAATATGTAATTTTATCTTTATCTATCTAGTAAAAATTACACAATTCTATCATTATCTATCCAACAAAAGTTGCACAATTCCAAGGTCTCTTACCCTTGTCATCTTTATTTGACTAAAAACCCATTTAACAGTACCTTCATGTCTATAGGCTCTCGTTTATGAGGATCTTTTACTTTGTCATCTTTTAAGTTATTGTATTTCTTTGATACTCCTCAGGAAGATCTTGTCTGCTTTGCTGTTTCACATATCTCTAAGACAATACTAGTTTTGGACTCGTACTTCCTCCTTCTATAATCTATTTAATCCTTGATTTGTATCACTGTAGGATCTTTACCTATTTTAGATAATTGTTGATCTTAAAGAACAAAAATATTTTAAAGAAAATTAATTCCACGTCGAAGGAAATTAATTTCACACAAATATTTTTGGAAGAGTTATACTTTTTTATTAATAAAATATCAAAATTTATATATAATATTATATAAAAACGTAAATAAAATTCTTATAAAATTTCAAACAGATTTTATTAAATTATAATAAAATAAATCAAATTAATTAAACTATTCAGCCACCGAATTTTTAACTCTACCCTTACCTATACAGTAAAAATTACGCAATTTTATCGTTATCAACAAACATACTTAACTTCTAGTCAATGATTCATTATTGCACTTCTCAAAAAAATAGACACGTGAAATCTATTCATATCTACTCTTTCGTTTGGCTTTCTTGGTTTTAAAGGAAATTAATGTGTTGCTTGCAGGCTTGTTTGAATAAAAATTTCTTGGACTTACTCGATGAGTCACTGTGTTTGGTCAAGTTTGACAAGGGCTTGTCAGATGTGACTTTTAAATCTGTCCATCATATTTTCACATCTAAAAGAAAATCTACTCTTCTTTGCTTTTCATCAATTTCAAAGATAACCGGCCCAAACGCAAAAGCCTTCTCTTATTCGTGTATGAGTTTTACTATAACATAAAAATTTTGAAAAAACTTTCGTTGAAAAACGTGTCGCCCTAGTTACGGTCTCAAAATTTGGCGTGGAAAGGAAAAGGAAGCAGACATCCTTTTTTATTTAATTAATTTCCAAAAACACCCAAGTGGCATGTAACTTTACTTATTTAATTAATTTTCCAAGATTAAAACTAACAGACGAAATATTTTAAAGGTATGATCATGATCCTGATCCCGGCTGTGGAATTTTGCAACGCTGCTACGTAAGCAATTGATCGACCTAGCTACGTCTTCTTCTCCGGCTCTACCATTTCTAAATTATATTTTTCAACCCAATCGCCGTCTTTGATTACGGGGATTTGTTAAGTCGGTGGCTTTCTGAACTTATAAAAAATATAGGAACGTGAGAAAAATGACAAGTTAGATGCGGATGATTACGGAGACTTGGTTCAATCCAGCCGTCTGAGTGTGAGAAACAAGATTGAATCGCAGAATTGGTTGAAGATTACGTTTTAATTAATTAATTAATTTATTTAGAATTTAGATATTTATTTTCTTTTGTTATAATTATTACTTATTGGTTCGCCCATCCCCATCGGTAAAATATAAACAACAGACGATCATTTCTTTAGGGAGGACCAATCAAAGAGTCTCGCAAGTTGATGATCTCATATCAAAATGTCACCAGCTTGCTCGTCACTGATGAGATATGCTTGCGTTTTCAATTTATTTAAAAGAATATTTTTATCCACTTGATTAAATAATATAAAAAAATAATATTAAGAATTATCCTGATTAGACAATTAAACAAAAAAAGTAAACAAATAAAAGGATTATATAAGTAACGTGGACGTCGTGGAGTCGACTCAACAAACTCCATTGTTACAGTTTCATTCGCCAATTTGTTTAAATTTTCTCTACAGAGTAGTGTTACTGAAGCTGAAGATTTTGACTATCAAAACAAGTTTATTATAATACAATTAGTTTAGAGATTATTCCACGAGAGATCAGATCAGCAGAGATGGAAGTTGAGATTGTTGCGAGAGAAACCATCAAACCCTCATCTCCAACTCCGGAAACTTTCAGAGATTTCAAGCTTTCCCTTCCGGATCACCTCTCTCCTCCAGCTTATGGGCCTCTGCTTCTCTTCTATCCCTTCGATGGTGACTCGAACGACTCRATTCATCACAATCTCTCCTCTGCTGAGCGATCCCGCCGTTTAAAGAACTCACTCTCTCGTACCTTAGCTCGCTTTTTCCCACTTGCGGGAAGAATGAAAGATGGTCTTACCATTGACTGTAACGACGATGGAGCAGTTTATGTGGAAGCTCGAGTCAACTGTCTTCTCTCAGAGTTTCTGAAGAAACCAAGCGCAGAGGCACTTGCGCAGTTCCTCCCTGTTCAGCTCCAATCTACAGAAGCAAGCTGCACGGATTCTCCACTGCATGTTCAATCCAGTTTTTTCGACTGTGGCGGTGTTGCAATCGGGGTTTGCCTTTCTCACAAGTTGGCCGATGCGACGGCTTTAACTACTTTCATCAAGAGCTGGGCTGCTGTGACGCTTGGTTCTGGAGAGGCCGCCGTGACGGCGCCGTTAAATTCTGCTTCGTCTTCATTCTCTCAAAATAATTTTTCTACCGTGACACCTCCGAGCGCCGTTAGTAACGTTAAAAAGGAGAAGTGTGTTACGAAGAGGTTGGTATTCGATGCGTCAAAGATTGCTACTCTCAAGTCAATATCCGCCAGTGCAAGCGTGCAGAAACCAACACGTGTCGAAGTCGTGACAGCGCTCATTTGGAAATGTGCGATGAATGCATCAAGATCAAATTTAGGATTTGCAAGGCTGTCTCTGTTGTCCCAACCTGTGGACATACGTAGAAGGATTCAACCTCCATTGCCCGAGAATTCAATAGGGAATCTTGAAGGCTACTTCGCTGCACAGAAGGACGAGAGTGATGGGATAGAATTGCAAGGCTTGGTTCGTGAGCTAAGGAAAGGAATACAAGATTTTGACAAGGTTTACGGGAAGAAACTTGAAAGAGATGATGCGTTGGAAGTGGCTACCGAGTCATTGAAAGATGTCATCAGCATGCTTCTAAGCCACGATATAGAATTGTACGTTTGCTCAAGTTTGTGTAATTTTTCATTATATGACGTTGATTTCGGATGGGGGAAGCCTTCATGGGTGAGCGTTCCTGGTGGGTTTGCGAAGAATTTTGTGAAGTTGATTGACACAAGAGTAGGAGATGGATCAGTAGAGGCTTGGGTGAATCTGAGTGAGGAAGACATGACCTTGTTTGAAAGAGATCGAGAGCTGCTTTCATATGCTGCTTTGAATCCAAGTGTACTCTCGAACCCTGCCGACACGCTCACCTTAAAATCTTCTCTGTGAATTACTAATCTTTGTTACTAGTACTGGTTGTCTTACTCTTGCCTGACTCGATCAGAATTGTTCAAGGGAGATGTTGTTCAATATAATATATCTCGTAATAAAAAAAAATTTTGTATCAATTTCTTGTTTGAATTGTTACCTGTGAGAGGTATTAATCGTGCAGTGTTTTAAGTTAAAAATTTTGAAAAATATGAAATGATCTTTTTAAAATAAGAGTATGACCCACCTTCAACCTGCCCTTATTATATATATATATATATAATTGTAAGAGGAATAAAAAATAGAAAAATTGGGACCTAGCTAGTGAAGCGTGGTATGAAATATAAACAAATGTAGAAGCCCTTTCATGGGCTTCATCGCTTTTCTTTTGGCTCTGGAACTGTTAGGTGTTGTCGCTGAGTTCCTCCGTTACTGATTAATTGAAAAGAGTAGATATCGGTTGGGTGGTTGGTGACCAACACGATATTGAATCAATAGGGCTTGAGTCACCTGTAACTTATATATATATATATTTTCTATTTAATTTTAATTGTATATTAGACTAGATTTCTAGATTAGGAAATTATAGATAATATTTGATGTATTGTTTGTAATGGTTGGATTTGAAACTATGATGGAAGTGGGCCACGATCTTATTTATTTATTTCTATTAACTAACTAAGGATTGATCTATTAAAATTTATTAACTAATTTTTATACATAAGGACCCTCTTGGAGCTTTTTTTGCTTAACTATATATAAATAAATCCGGCGTTTACAAAATGATAGTACATCGAGTGAGTGTCTTTTGATTGTTGAGAACTTAAAAGATGAAAATAGTTGTTATATGTATACATAGTGATTCCATAATGGTTTCTTCCAAGAGCATGTTGTAGCGTGGGCCGTGGCAGTGATGATGGTGCATGGATGTATCTTCCATGTTAGGTTGACCGTGTGCACCACTGAATATATCGTTTTGGTTTGTGGTTCTACGGGAGGCCTGCTGCAAAGCGGCTTCATAAATAAAATGCTGAGAAGGCTTCAACAACATGAGATGGTTGCTTCCGGGTTTGTAAGTCGTTGCTCTAGTTATTTCTTTGGCACAACATTCTCTTTGGGCACACCAGCGCTATATATGTTTTATCCAATTGGCTGTCACGTTTTATGGAGGAAAGGGCGTGGCTGATCATGATATGAATCCTGGACGCACTCTATATGTCTACCGACGAGAATGGGAAGGCCGAAATTTTTAAGAAGGTAAAAAATGATAAAGCGTGAGAGATGCACAAACCAATCACAATTCCACCGTAGTATAAGATGTCGAATTGTGTATGTCAAATGGGAATAGTTTGTTGAGGTAAGCAGGTACTCAATTATCAAGAACCCCGATCTGGTAGTTTGCGAACAATTAATGGGGCTTCCCCATAAGGTATGTCTGCTGGTCGTTGCTGTATATATATATATATATATATATATAAGCTGCAATTGGATTTTTGGATGTTTGGATCCACTGGGAAGAAGACCAAACTTGTTCTATATATTCAGAAAGAAAATTTTATTAACTTGTATATTTATTTATAATTGTTAGAATTTCTAAGGTTGGACGATAGTGCTCTGTGCAAGAGAACAGGCTTTGCTATGCTTACCAACATTTGGCCTGGGCTGGTGTTGGGTGGCAATCACATTTCACATGGCAAGGCTTGGGAATTGGGGACCCACACATGTACTAGACATCGCAATCCAGCCTAGCTCCACATCAACAGCTGTCAGACCAAGTACCCAAACGTAAGCAGCTTTTGGTTTGGTTGCGGTTGGGGTTGGCGTTGGACTTTGAAATGTACAATCACACGAAGCACAATTGTCCGAAGCTTCTTATGAATAATCATGAATTATGATCTTATCAGACCTCAACCCCCAGACGCCACCAAGACTATTCAATTGAACTGGTCTCTTCTCCTCTCTTTCTCCTCAATGACTTACCCACAAAACCAAAAACCTAAACTTCTCCCTTCTCCATTAACGTTCCTCAGCATCTCTCCTCTCGAACCATGCCAAGTTTAGCCGTCAAACTCTACAGCATCTTCTTCAAACTCAGCAAGAAACGTCTACTGCACAACCTAACCTTGCAACAAGATCATGACAACCCCACCTCATTTGGCATCACTTCACGCTCTGAAGAGGCCGTGGCCGCCAGCAACCCCACCTTCATTGACGGGGTGGCAACCAAAGACATCCATATAGACCCTTTTTCTAGTCTCAGCCTTCGCATCTTTCTCCCTGACACGGTTGTTCACTCCTCCTTGGCTGACGGCCATGTTTACAAAGGTTATTCTCCCCTGATAACTGGAAGGAACCGTTACAAGAAACTGCCTGTTATGCTGCAGTTTCATGGCGGGGGGTTTGTGAGTGGGAGCAATGACTCGGCTGCAAACGATGCGTTTTGTAGGAGGGTTGCCAAGTTGTGTGACGTGATTGTTGTTGCGGTTGGGTATAGGTTGGCACCAGAAAGTAGGTACCCGGCGGCGTTTGAGGATGGAGTAAAGGTGCTGAATTGGATTAAAAAGCAGGCTAGTTTGGCTCAGCTTGGGAATGGTAAAGGTAAAAGAGAGAGAGAGAGCCATGTTTTTGATGGTTTTGGTGTGTCTATGGTTGAGCCTTGGTTGGCTGCACATGGTGATCACTCTAGGTATTGCTTGCTCTTAAATTTGTGATTTTGTTGCAGTTCTGCTATGTTTATGTGTTGGAATATAGTTGCCAGTTAGCAATTGCTATATGCGTAAGATAAATATTTGATCTTGTAAACAATTAAGGAGCTTTCTAGTTCTCTGTAATTCAATTTTGGTATGCTAACAATTAAGGATGAAATGCTTTTGCTGCAACACCTTTCGGAGTCTCTGGTACAGGGGAATTGCCAGCCACGTTCTTTTAATGTTGAAGAGATAAAAACACGAATGTAAATGCATTAAAAATAGTATGCGGTGCTTAGAAAAGCTCTCAAAGTGATTGGAAAGTTGAGGGAATTGTTATAGATTGTGTCAAAAAAGTAAAACTAAGAATATGAATTAAAAAGATGGCATTAAAATTTAGGTACGGAGAAAACCCCGTACTCCAGATTTGATTCTTAATAATAGAAAACACTCATCTAACACTTACTCTTTAGGATATCTCTAATGTGTTGCCAATAGCATACTTGTATCCCTTGATTATTCGATTTATTTATGCCACAACTGCAAAACTGTAGCATAGCATATCAGTTACCTGTTCTAATTTTAAGTTATATTGTTGTGGCCTTTAATTACTGTGTTTCATCCTGTTCTTATAAAGAAGTACTTTAGTAACTTGATCCTGTTATCAGAACAGGTGTGTACTCCTTGGGGTGAGCTGTGGTGCAAACATAGCAGACTATGTGGCTAGGAAGGCAATAGAAACAGGAAAGCTTTTGGATCCTGTGAAGGTGGTGGCACAAGTTCTCATGTACCCTTTCTTCATTGGGAGTGTTCCAACAAATTCCGAAAAAAAGCTGTCAAATTCCTACTTCTATGACAAGGCTATGTGCTTACAAGCATGGAAACTTTTCCTACCTGAGGAAGAGTTCAGTTTAGATCACCCAGCTGCCAACCCTCTAATCCCCTGGAGAGTGCCACCTTTGAAGTACATGCCTCCGACACTGACAGTTGTTGCTGAGCACGACTGGATGAGGGATCGAGCCATTGCTTACTCGGAGGCACTGCGGAAGGTTAATGTGGACGCTCCCCTTCTTGAATACAAGGATGCCGCACATGAGTTTGCTACTCTTGATCTTCTCCTGCACACTCCACAAGCACTGGCCTGTGCAGAGGATATTTCTATATGGATCAAGAAATATATTTCACTAAGAGGCCATGAATTTTCATACTGAACAGATTGTAAAAGAAGAAAATAGTTGCAGAGAGAAGCAGTTAAATAGGGAGAGGAGCAAGGCTTTTGTGTTTTGAGGGATATGCTGAGTTGTCTATTTTGAGGTGAGATCCTGAGAAGGCTGGTTTTTTCTTGTAAATTTTTAGTGTTTGTCTTACAGTAGGTTGCATTGAATTTGAGATGCCTTTTTACTTCCTTGTTTAAGGTCACTGGGGACATTCGTTTGTTCATATTCTTTATCTCACCATCTTGATGTAACATATGCTCTATGTAGGAACAAATTTCAATAAGATGCATTTGCTAGTTTTTCTTTGTGATCATTCATTAGATTTACAATTGATCCAGCAATTATTTCAGTCTCTTCATCATATCGCTCATTCCAGGCTAGTATTCATGTGGCAAATCATAGGATCAGAAGTATATTCTTTATAGCTGCCTGCTATGCTATGCTCCTGCAATCAGAAGTATATTCTTTATAGCTGCCTGCTATGCTATGCTCCTGCAATCATACCTCAGTGCAGATCACCATGAATAAAGTCATATGCATGATAACACTTGAGCTGGCCGGCTAGAACATTCACCTGCATGGCTGCACCTCAATTTTTCTCTTTTTTCTTGTAACTAAGAAGCATATAAACTAAACAAAAGGGAACCCAGTATTTAATAAAGCGTCTCTATCAGTCTTACTCCAAAACGAAATAGTCCCCTATATTAGTTACCTATTTTTGTAACATACACAGACAACAAAATTCAAATAAAAAAAAAGTGAAGATGTATGGACACGGCGATTTGTTCTCATTTTGTGTCTATTTGATTGACTTTATCCTGGCCATTCTGGCCAAGGACTCTGTTTAACGATGTTATTTTCTGGGTTGAGACTGGTACAAAAGGTCAATGTTAACAATGTAAAAGCCGCTTCATTACATGAAATCAATACTGTAAATTAAGAAATGACAGTCAAGCATGGATAAATGATTTATCTACTGAAGGTGGATAAGAATATAAGTCTAGTAACAAGAAATTAAACTCCGAGGCTATAGGGATTCCATGACAATGATGTGAAAGAATAAGAATGTACCATGATTGCCCTATGTTTCCCATTGCCTAGACCTAGTTGTCGACTAGAAACAAGACAGCTTTTAAAATGATTTCATTGGTAACCTTTGTAATCTCCACCAAAACAAGGAAAACACCATAAATATCCCATGAAAAGAAGATGGTTTTCAGGACATTTTTATAAAATGTTCTAAACAACAAGAGGCAACATATATGGAGCCTCGTTTCTCATGGTGTCCTGGACTCTATGGTGATGATGAGAATAATGAGGCTATTGGCTTTGATCTCAACTTCTCAGCCACAGCATGCTATCCGTTCTGCAATGTTTTTACTGAGGAGAATGATTATTGCATCTCTTCCTGTTCAATTTTAGGTGAAACAAAAAACTCTAAGAGGTTAAAGAAGACACCATTAGGAGATGAATCCATCGGAAGTAATGGTAGTCTCCACAGTGGTGGTAACAATGGAAGTAGTTCTAGCTTGAACAGCATGCCTAGGCTCCAATTCCGGGATCATATATGGGCTTACACACAGAGATATTTAGCAATTGAGGCCATGGAAGAAGCAGCCTTAGCCATGATGGGAGGCAACGGGACTCAGTTCAAGGAGGAATTGAATGGAGACGGGATGCAACTACTACAACAACTCATTGCTTGTGCTGAGGCAGTGGCTTGCCGTGACAAAACGCATGCTTCAGCTTTACTATCAGAACTGAGGTCTAATGCCCTTGTCTTTGGAACATCATTTCAGCGAGTGGCATCCTGCTTTGTTCAAGGACTTTCTGACCGCCTTGCTCTAGTTCAACCACTTGGAGCAATAGGAGTCATAGGCCCTACAGCAAAGGCAGTGGCTGTTACATTAGAGAAGGATGAGGCGTTCAACCTTGTTTATGAAATTTGCCCACAAATCCAATTCGGTCATTTCGTAGCAAATGCATCGATATTGGAAGCCTTTGAGGGAGAGAGTTTAGTTCATGTTGTGGACTTGGGAATGACACTAGGCCTGCCCCATGGCCACCAATGGAAAATTTTGATGCATAGCCTCGCCAACCGTTCAGGAAAACCACCAAAGCGCCTGAGAATAACTGGTGTTGGTAACTGCATTAAACGCCTCCAAGCAATTGGAGACGAGCTACAGCTCTATGCAAAGAGCTTGAAACTGAATTTCGAATTTTCAGTAGTGGAAAAGAGCCTGGAAAACCTCCAAGCCAAAGATATCAATGTTCAAGAGGGTGAAGTTCTGGTGATGAATAGCATTCTTCAGCTGCATTGTGTGGTGAAAGAGAGCCGAGGAGCTTTAAACTCAGTTTTGCAAAGATTACACGAGCTGTCACCTAAGGTGTTGATTTTAGTTGAGCAAGACTCGAGCCATAACGGGCCATTCTTTCTGGGGAGGTTCATGGAGGCATTGCATTACTATTCAGCTATATTTGACTCACTCGACGCAATGCTACCAAAGTATGACACAAGGCGAGCCAAGATGGAGCAGTTCTTCTTTGCAGAGGAAATCAAGAACATTGTTAGCTGCGAAGGCTCTGCCAGAGTAGAGAGGCACGAAAGAGTTGATCAATGGCGCAGGAGGCTGAGTCGTGCTGGCTTCCAACCCGTGCCTACAAAGTTGATCATTCAGGCTAAGAAGTGGCTAAGAAAACTCCAGGTTTGCGAGGGGTACACTATAGTTGAAGAGAAAGGTTGCTTGGTTCTTGGGTGGAAATCAAAGCCCATCATTGCAGCTTCTTGCTGGAAATGCGCTTAAAAGAAGTTCATTAATAAACTTTGTTCAATCCCTTAACATCAATAAAGAGTGTTCCAATGTTACCAAAAAGGTATAGAGAGCAGGACATGCCAGTTGAGCGGTTTTAGCCATTGAAATAAAGCAGAATAGTCTAATGTGCAAGTGGGAGTTCCATTTCCAGAGTGTGCATTAAAAGATCTTTTGCTTTCTCTTACTAACTTCTTCAGCCGTTGAAAAAGAAGTTTAAGCTACTGTATAAGCAGCAAAATTTCAGAAAATCAGTGCTTATTGTTTAGTAATCTCGAGAATAAGTTGTTTTTCTCAGTCCTCAAAATTTGATTGAAGCATTTCGTCAAAAAATCTGACTAAAATCAATTTTCCATTTCAAAAAGAGTTTGAAAAAGCTCTATTTTTTAATGGATTATGTGAATTCCTACACAAGAAACGGTACCGTTTGATGTCCAAAATTCCTTCTCGTTACATCTTCCACGTGTATGGCGCAAAATCCTCGGTAACATTCGGGCCATTCCTGCGAGAGTTCTTGTATGTGGATAAGAAATGCACACAGTGGGTTAACTGAGTGACACAAAACAAAGAGAGACGCTGAGGAAAATCGAACAACAAGAGTTGGGTATGTCTCTAAACGCGCTGGTTCGACTTCCATTATCAAGTTCTTCCAGAACCTATGAAGATGTGCTCGTTAAACACTCACTCTTCTCTTCCAGAACAACCATAACCCAAAACCAAAAGCCCCAGAAACAACAACGACAACACTTGTTGGTAGTTGAAGCCAAGGGTAAAAGAGGAATGCAAGCTCGTCAGTTTCAAAAACCTCCGCCTCCTCCCTTGCCCAAGATTGAAGACGATGGCAATCCTCGTTTTGTCATCTTCATTCGTATGGCCAATGTTGGTTCCTTTCCTCTCCATTCATATCCTGTTCTTCCATTTTTGTCTTGTTGAGTATTGTTTTAAATTCTTGCTCTTTTGTATAGGTTTATCTTTGGTACCCGCTTAGTATAATAAGTGGTGGCACCACTGCCAAAATCATGGTTGCAGCAAAAGATAATTTTCTTGGCAAATATATTTACAAGGATACGCTTGCCAGGAATCTTGCTGCTGTCATTTACAGAGTAAGTTCTGCTTCTTTTGATTTTCACTCTGGTGGCTAAGCATACTTTTCTTAATACCGTTGTCTATTTTAACTACCGTTGCCACCTATTACGATCGTTGTTATTATATTCAAACAAGATGTTGTTGAGTTACGGCATTCCTAAAAGGCGAGTCTTACCAATTTCTTAGAAGCTTACATGCCTTAGTGGGTCTTACGAATAGGTTAAACATAATTTGAACTTGCAATCGTTGGTCAATATGCTCCGATATCATGTTAAGATACCACTTTTATATAAGCTTAAATTTGTAGTGTGAGCATAATTCTGATATTTAAGCCTCTACCGGATACAAGCAAATCTGTTAATATGTTGGCAATCTTTGGTGTGCTTTCAAGTTGTTTTTTCTTGCTGCTGCCCTTCATTGAAATTGTTAAGCCTTGCTCTGCCTACTGCCTTGGGCTAGCTAATTCATTTTATCCACAAGAGTGTGGAGTTCACACTCTCTGTATTTTTCCTAGTTGTGATTGCTTTCTCATCTATTTGCTGTATTTTACATACTGCTTCCGTTTGTTCTAAGTAGGATGAGAAGGAGATACAAAAGACAGCATTCAAGCAATTTCGTGTATTGCGAACAGCTACTGAGTTCAGATATGGCTACAAACTTGTTGTAATGTTTCTATAACCTTCACTTTATACCAATTAGTATTTGAATTTTCACTTGGTTTTACAGTTATTTTTGTCAGAACTTGATGTATTAACATGTGAAGAATTATTATACATGTTCGTTATCTTAGTTTTCTATATGGTGAATATGTAGGAAAATGGCAATGTGAGGGCTGCGCTTTCTACTACTGATGTAATTGAGGTCAGCATTATATTTTGTTTGATTTTGTTATTCAATCTTCTTAAACTTGACACTAGATTTTAAGATTCAGGTTTAGAATCTCATTTTTTCTTTTCCCTTTTCCTTTTTAATCTAAGCTGGAGGTCTACCACTCAATCTAAAATCTTTTGTTTCATAATCCAATTTCCAGCTTCCAACTCAAGACCAGCTAAAAACAGTGCTTGATAAAGTGAAAGACTTCTTTGGGGATGCAAAGGATTCATTTGGAAAGCTAACAGCAATAAATGAAACTGCAACCGAGGAGTCAGAGGAGAATTCCAAGGAAAAGGCCAAGTGAGTTGATATCTTTTTTATTTTTGCAGAAAGTTGTAATAGAAATATGCTATCAATGAAAAAAAATGCTGTCCACACCTTTAGTTCTTATCTCAAGAACTAATATGTTAGAGGGAGGGCATGATTTCTTTTCTTTTTCTTTTTCTTTTGTTTCTTTTCTCATTAACCAGGGTTTAGTGATGAAGTTCAAGAAGCCATGGTCGACATTTTGCTGTAACACTTGCTTCAGTGAGAGTGCAAAGCATTGTGGTGTATAGAAAGTTGCAAAGAGGTGGTTGTCACCAAAACTGATTACACGGTTTTGTTTGTAGAATTTGTTTTATGGAACTAGAATATATGTTCTGTCAGTAACATCTAAATTCAAGTTCTCCTATTTTGCTTGTCTTAGAAATTTTTTACAGCTTTTTTGCATTTGTTGATGAAGAAGAATCCCTACGGAGTAGTATGAGCTCCCAGTGACTCTTGGAGAAAATGCCTTAGTCATTTGATTATTTTTTTTTTGTCTGAAACTTTAATTATTTGAAGTTTTGCCCATATAATTGCATATAATTTCAATACATGCTACTGTAGAAACTCACGCTTAAGCGTCGTTTCCCTTCAGTTCATAATTCTTGTTGGCTTCTGGGACAAGCTTCAGAGCAGTTTTCTTCCTTATGGCCAGCCCAAAAATCTCTTGAAGGTCAACATCATCAGCCCCAACTCCTTGAGGCAATGCCCAATCATAATGGTATAAAAGTCGAGCTAGTGCCATCTCTACTGTTGCCAATCCAAACATATAACCCGGGCAACCTCGCCGCCCTCCCCCAAATGGTAGAAACTTGAAATCTTGATCCTTAAAGTCTATGTTATTATTCTGAAATCTCTCAGGAATGTACTCCAGGGGATTCTCCCATGAATTTGGATTTCGGCCAATGGCGTAGCTGTTGATTAGAACCCTAGTTTTGGCAGGTATTTCGTAGCCTTCAAGTATGCATTTTTCCATGGACTCTCGTGGAACCAGTAGAGGAACTGGTGGGTGCAATCGCATTGTCTCCTTAATTACAGCTTTTAGGTAATGGAGGCGCTGGATGTGGCTGTCCTGAACTTTACCACAATCAGATGCAACTTCTCTAACTTCTTCTTGTGCTTTCTTCATGACTCTTGGATGTCTAGCTAGCTCTGTCATCACCCACTCTAGTGTTGCTGATGTTGTATCAGTTCCCGCAACAAACATGTCCTGTAACACAATGAATATGTATGTATTATTTGATAATTTTTTGAGTCTGCTAAAGTTTTCAAGTAATCTGAAAGTGTTTTCCATATCTACTTAAAAGTCAAACCATTTTTTTTTTTTTTTACATAAAAATAATAAATATCATAATTGAAAACTTTAATTATAGAGTGGTGACTTGTACGCAAGTATCAAACTTAATTATCCGGTTGATATTTAACCTAGCCTGACAGTAGGAAGTCGACCATTTTCATGCAGACGGCTTGCGGTGATGAAGCAAGGAAGCCGTATTTCTTATGTAGTAGAATCGCGCATCGGAAAACATGTATGTGAAAGAAATGATAAAGATCATAACTTTGTATGAGCAATATTCACTTTTATGCACATATTAAACTAAACCATATATAAGCATTACATCCCATTTTTGAGCTCTGAAGCTAGTCATATGCGTTGCACCCAGTTCACTATTTTACACGTTTAAAGCTTTCAAACTCAGAGGCTGAAGCTTATCTCATGGCTAAGGATGCAAAAGTCCTGGTCTTCTAGCAAACCGAATAAGCCAAAAGGTTAGGTTGGGTCAGACCTGAATAATAACAGGTCAGGCCAGACTAGATCCACCAAAAAAAGTAAGCCTGACCCAAAGCTTATATAGAGATGACAAATGCAGGTCAGGCCCATAGACTTATATATAATTTTTTATATTAATTTTTAATTTATAGATATTCTATTTTTTTTAATTTTTAAAATTTAATTTCTAAAAAAATTATTTTATTATTAATTTAAATATTTTAATTTTTTTATAGTTTAAAAAAAAAAATAAACAAGTTAGGCCAAAGACCTTCCTCTTTATCTTGACTCGACCTATTTTTAATCTAGGGTTTCATCCAAATTAGTTGTATTATAGTATGTAGAACTCAAAACGTGAGCTGACGTTTCGCCATCTCTACTCATGACTCATTATCCAGGAGATGGTAGAACTTTTTTCGTGAAAGAAATAATTTCTAACCTATTAAATTGAGAAATTTTGAGGCAGTAGAATATATTTTAGAAAGCCGACCTCATACGCATATTCAACTCTCTCTTGTTCTCATATAGGACAAATATAGCATCACCAATCTCTGCGCGAAATTATGATTGAGCAAAAACATTAAACATACCAGGACAAGAGCCTTGAGATTATCATCGGTTATTGCCACGTCCAAGTCTTCTCCTTGTTTTACTTTAAGCAATACATCCACAAAATCTTCATTGTCTGATTTCTGCTTCAAATGCTCCTCAATTATCTCATCGCATACACTTCTCAACTCCTCCAACTTCTTCATCAACCTTCCCCTGTACCCACTCAACTTGTTCACCCACTCCCACTCTGGGAAAAAGTCCCCCACACAGAACCCTGCAAGCAACTCTTGCGTCTCCCTTAGAACACTTACCAAATGACTCTTTTCTCCCTCCCCTGACCCTGAATCCTCCACAAACCTCTTCCCGAACGCTACACGACACAGCACATCATTTGCCAACTTGAAGAACTCTTTGCTCATGTCTGTTTTCGACCCACTTTGACTCCAAACCCTGGTCAACAACCTGTTTATCTCCTCATCGCGCACCGCTTGGAACGAGCTGACTCGTTTCGAGCTGAGTAATTCCGTGACGCATATCTTACGAGCTTGGCGCCAGTAGGGGCCGTAGGGGGAGAAGGTGACGTCGGAGCACCCGAATGAGAGGTACTGAGCGGCCAGGAGCTGCGGGCGGCTGGCGAATACATGGTCATGTGTTTTGAGAACGAGTTTGGCGAGGTGGGAGGAGGAGATGACGACAGTTGGGACTCGGCCGAGTTGGAGGTAAATTATGGGACCTAGTTGATGAGCCAGCTGAGTGAGAGCATGGTGTGGCATGTCGGTGAGCAGGTGAAGGTGGCCGATTATCGGAAGTTTTGGTGGTGTCGGGGGTGTAACCGGCTGTGATGCTGAGTTTTTTCTCCAGTAGCTTTGACGAGTGATGAAGTAGAGGAAGGTTAGTAAGAGAAGGAGTGAGAGTGAGAGGGTTTGAAGAGTAAAAGCTTCCATTTCGTTTTCTCTTTTTCTCTGCATTGGTGGTATTTATTACCATGAATTGAATGGATCGTCGAAACTGAAACTAGAAAACTAGACTACTACTAGTCACAACGTGTCGCACATGCAATGAAACTAAAAGTAGATAAATGACTGAAATGCCCTTGTTTTTGGTCAGTTACGTAGGGTACTTTTGGAATGTTAGAATTGGACTTCTCTGTTGAAATTTCAAGTCAAAGGAATTTGATATAAATCGGTCAGGTAGAATAATTTTGGGGATGGGCTTTGGTGGCCACCCACTGAGCCCAACAACTTGTACCATTGGCCCATGGAGCCCCAACCTGGGCCACCTCTAAACTCATGTAATAGTGAGATTATCTGATAAGAATAATTTTACCATCAATAGAAATATAATAACATAATATAAGATCACAAATAAGGTCAAAATACCATATAGTACCATAGGCTAGTTAACATATTAGTATTATTATTTGTCTACTTATAATTGATATGATCTTTTCTAAAGACTAAATCAAACCTTTTAGCTCTCTAACTGCAACATCGTATCCTCTATCTTCCTACACTTGCCAATAACCCAACTACATGTTGGTAGATGAGTTTTGAGTCGAGTGCACCAATGTTTGTTGAACATATAAATCATATTGGGGTATGAGAGAACCTTATCCAAGACAAGATTTTGTTTCTGGAGAAGTCTAGAAATTAGGAGGTCCCTTCAACCTCCATACTCCAATTTCCTCACATTTCTCTTCTAGAAAACTCTTCTCTTTCGTATATTAACTAAATCCAACTCATGGACTTTCTTGCCCTGTAACAAAGAATAGACTACAGAAAATGTCTCAAGCTATCCCCAATTTAAGCTTCTCTCTTCCTTTCTCTTCTAAACAAACCAGAAATTCAACGATCCTCCACCTTTTCTCTCCAAATAGTGGAGGCTTTAGAGGCAACAAGTATTCCAGCAAGATTAAAGCTTTGGCTGGAGAAAACAGAGACAATCTTGACCACTTGCAGCGACCCAACGGCAACAAACACCAACAACAACAACAACAATCACAATCCAGGAAAAGGGTTGCTCCTGTTTCACCAATAGGTACTCCATGAACTCAACGCTCTCTCTCCATCTGGGTGGTCCTTTTGTCTATATGCACTCACTTCTTTCAAACTATTTTTTTTTAATTTTCAGGGTTATGGGACAGGTTTCCTACAGCTAGGACAGTGCAGCAGATGATGGAGACGATGGAGAGGATGATGGAGGAACCTTTCACGTATTCCGGCGCCTGGCCGTCACCTCTGCCAACCGAAACTGGCGGGTACAGCAGAGGGAGAACTCCATGGGAGATTAAAGAAGGAGAAAAACAGTACAAGATGAGGTTTGACATGCCTGGAATGACTAAAGAGGATGTTAAGGTGTTTGTGGAGGAGAAGATGCTTGTTGTGAAGGCTGAGAAGGTGCCCAAGGAGAAGAATGATCAAGAGAATGGCCAAGTGGTGGAGGAAGAATGGTCTGCCAAAAGCTATGGAAGGTACAGCTGTAGAATTGCTTTGCCTGAGAATGTTTACTTCGAGAAGATTACAGCTGAGGTCAAAGATGGGGTTCTGTACATAACCATCCCCAAGGCTAGTAGTGGTGGCAAAATTTTGGATATAAATGGTCAATGATCAATAGACAATGTAAATTTGTGTTTGTGCTTCTGCTTTTAGTTCTTTTGTTCTACATTTCAGAAAAATGATCTCCCTTTCCACTTTTTGGTGTGAAGAGAAGCTTTTCTAGAGTTTGCAAATAATTGCGGCTCTTCTTGATTTTGCTCTCAATGATGAGATTGCAATGCAAGTTGTAGTTACTTGCAGCTTCTAGCGTTGCTACTTGTTTCCTTGATATTCCGGCACTGAATGTACGCACTAATTAGGATAAAACTCATATTCCTGAATCCTGAATATGAAGCACAGAGCTATAGCATTCATTAATTTCCAGAAATTACTTGCAATATTATAGAACACTTCCTTCCTCAGGCTACTTCACCTGAGTTTATTTACATATTTCATTTCCTTATTTATAGATATTAAACGAGGCCCTGGTTTTGTTCAATTTACGATGTAAAATTTAGTAGATTCATAGTCATTATTTAATTGGTTTTTCAAATTGGCATACAATTTGAGGTTGCCCATCAGTCTTGTTAATTAAAATAATATTTCATGATCATGAACCAATTTATGATAATCTTTTCGGCATTTAATTTTCGAATGTAATATTATGTTTAGTTTTTGTGATTCGTTCATAAAAATTCTTTCTATGTTTTAAACTAATGACAAGTGGCAACTTCCAGATGGTGTCTGTACAATAGACGGTAAGGAAATATATATATATATATATATATATATATATATTTTTATGACAAAACTTTTGTATCCACATATTCACTCATTGCAGACAAAAGCCGTTGCGAAACATCCATTATTTGAGATGTGGCTGCCTCATATTCAAATAAGCTGATTTAATAAAGTTAATGGAGTCTCTCCGTCTACAGAATCTTCTCCACATCTCATCTTATTCACCATATAAAAGCAAAAATTAATAATGAATTAAAAAAGAAAAGGAACTAGACGTTGGGAAAGCTTTGATGGGTCCATCCAAACCCCAAGTTAAAAAGCTTAATGCATTCAACTTTTGAATTTCATAAGAAAGGTTCATTCTTTTTTGAGCAAAACAGCCGTGAATCTGCATTTGCACACCAAAGTCTGTGCTTTAAGGGCAAAACGAAATTGCCCACTTGGAAGAGCTCCCATCTTTTCCAAGGCATACATTAGTTGTCTCTCTGTTTTGTGTTAGATTGTTTTGCTTTGCTTCCTAGGACAAGAATTGGACCCATGCGAGCCTGTGTCAGTGTTGTTCAAATTTCAAACTGAATACAGTAAGTGAACTCCTATTCCCCTTCTGGGTTGCTTGCAGTAGTGAGCTCCAGATAGATAAGTAAGAGCGGTCCCCTGCTATATAAAAACGGAGGAAACAAGAAGAAGAAAAAAAGGGTTTTGTTTTGGTGGCGTTTTTGTTGTACATACAAACAAATGGGTGAATCAGCAATGCTTTTGAGATCATTTTCTCATCCATCTAATGCTTCTCGCGAAGCCAGAGAGGTTAGTTTTCTTAACATTGGTCGAAGTCTTGCTTTTTCCTAGTTTTCTTTTTTGATGTTCAATTAATTTGTCCGAGTAATCTTTATGTGAATATGAATCATATGAGATTCTGATTACATGTTCCTTTTTTTCCCCTTAGTTAAGGGCTTACTCGGTTCTTGATAATGTTAGGATGGTTACATAAATTCCATTTGGGGTATTCGGAAAGAGCAAAAGAGACGGAGAGAAGTTGCTTGAAAGTGCTTAATAGAGGAAGTTGCTTTTGAGCAGCCTCTTTTCATCTTTTTTCTTCAATATCTTCCAAGAACCAAACTGGAATTATTGTTTTTTCCTTAGCAGGAAGCAATTGATGCGGTAGTGTCTTGAGTAGTTATGAATTTTCTATTAAGCAAGGAATTGCTTGTTAAATTTCTTTACATTTCTGTGTTTAATATGTATCTATATATAATTCTGAGAAATGTAGGGAATAACTTTGTGGAATCAAATGTGAAAAGTCAAAATTTATTTACAAGATGTCCCCATTAATGCCTTTTTGTTTTGGGGTATACTTTTTGCCTAAAATCTACTGTTGCATGACTTGAAAAGATGTATTTGATGAAACTTATAAGTAACGCTCCATTACAGGGTGATCCTATTCACGCCCTTACAGAGTCAATATCATTTGGGAGATTCGTGTCAGAACCTTTAGCTTGGGAGAAATGGTCAACATTCTCTCACAATCGTTACTTGGAAGAAGTCGAGAAGTTTTCCAAACCAGGTTCTGTAGCTGAGAAGAAAGCTTACTTCGAATCTCATTACAAGAGAAAAGCTGCCATGAAAGCAGCAGCATCTGAGGAAGGCAATTCGGCTGCTAAATATGATGGCCCTGAATTAAAAACTACTTGTAACATTCACGATGACTCTCCCATGGATGCAGAGTCAACAAAGGCAAACAGCCATGTGACCATCAATGAACAAGAAGAGCATATTCCCAATACTGAAAATGACTCTAACACGGACATAGAGTTAGCAAGAAAAAGCAATGTGACAATTGATGAACAATGGCAAAATGACGCTACTCATTCTGAGGTAGCTGATTCTGCTGATGCAAATGCATGCAATTCTATCAATGTAAGAAATGATTCAGAAAATGCTGATTTGGAAAAGGATGTGCCAGTAATAGAATATGCTATCATTGTGGAGGACCCTACCGAAGCTGATAATCTGAGGCAGCTGCAGAATGCTAATGTCCTTGACAAGATTGTGGCTGCCCGTGCTGAGAACAAGCTCAATAAGGTCTACTGGCTCATTTTTGTTTTATTTCATGTAATTTATTTATCCTATAATAGCTTCAGTGTATCGTATTTCTAATTGTTTTTTACACTGCAGGAAGCTGTAGATCAGGAGATTTTGTCTACGTCAATAAAAAAGAAACGATCAAGTTGGTCATTGAAGTCATCAACTCAAAATAGAGCATCTCAACTGCCATCATATCCTTCCAAACAAGCTCCTTCCTTACCACCCAGAAATGTGGATAACATTACTGTGAACTGTAAGAAGTTTGTAGGAGGCTCAAACGAGAAAAAGAGAGTGGTTCCAAAAACCCTCCATATGTCAATCAATTTCAGTTCTCATGCTAGTGAAGCCAGTAAAGTTTCCCTCAAAAAGCCCGAAGACTGTTCAACTCCTATACGAACCCCAAACAGAGTAAATTCTATTCCCTGTACACCTTCATTAACTTAAACACCTGAAGATGCAACAAGTTCAAGTACTTATCTGTTTGTTATTCAAGCTTTGTTGTTAAATCACCAAGATGTATTCCATTTACAAACTGCAGGCTTCCGTTATTGGGGTATCAAAGCACCTTTTCCAGTCTGAAGATAAAAGGTATTTATGTGCTATTCCCTATTTCTCTTTCTATATGAGATCTAAAAACCTAACCTGCCACCATATTTTATTGACTGTAAATAGAAGCATTAGAAACACTTTCATATGAAAACTTTTAATTTGTATTTTACTGGTTGTGTGGCAGTGGCTCAAAATCTCCAAGAACCAATGGAAGCAAACCACGATCTCCAAATATATCTTCTCCTTTTAGCTTCAGGAGTGAAGAAAGAGCAGCAAAAAGGAAAGAGGCAAGCATAGACTCTTCAAAAATTTCTGTTTATTCCTTATCATGTCATGAGTTGTAATGTTATACATGCCTTTTATTTGTTTTCAACATGCCAGTTCTTTCAGAAGTTGGAAGAGAAAAGCAATGCCAAAGAAAGTGAAAAGGTACAAGTGGACACAAGATCAAAGGTTAACAACACATAAGTTTAATGTAGTATGTGTCATCTAGAGAGTTATTTTTTAATGAAATATAGGATGTAATCCTGTTAGTTTCTCAATGGCCCAAGATCTAGAAAATGCAGACATGCATGATGGCTGGGAGTTTTCTCAATAATATGTACTAAATGGAACTTTTGACTTGCCCCAACTGATCATAACAAAATTAAGTCAGGGTATAGTGTGTTTTCTTTAGTAATTAGTAAGGGGGTGTACAATTGATGATCTTCATTGGCAGGCCAAAAAGTGAAAAGTTAAACTTTTTTTTTTCCTTCATGTTATGCAGGGGAAAGCAGAGCATGACATTAAAAAACTGCGGCAGAATACAAGCTTTGGAGCTAAGCAGAATGATCATTTGCATTGTGGATCTAATATGCCAAGTAATCGCTTGAAGAAGGTTATTACATCTGTCCTTAGTTTGTTACAATTGTTGTGGACTAAAATTCTTATTTAGTTGTCTAATAGTAATTATTTCTCTCCCTCTCTTAAACCAAACAAAGATCTGTATTGTGGTTCACCTTTGTCAAGTAATAGTCTGAAGAAGTTTCTAACATTTGTTTAATCACTGTTCTACTGTGATGCAAATATCATTACATGGGAATCAAATATGATGGCAGGTGCTTATCTGATTAGTGTCAATTTAACTGGATAAATCATGCCTTACAGATCCCTTTTACTCAGCCTCGGTCACCAAAACTTGGAGGGAAGCCAACGCCTACTGCTGTTCCGGATACAAGCTCTCGGCCTCCTAGGAAGCCTTCAAGCAATACTGAGAGCTCCAAGCATGGTATGCAGAGAACTGACAGAAGCGCAACTCCTTCAATCACTGCACTGCCAAGGAAGCAAACTCCAAACACAGTCCAGGATGCAAGTAGTCGACCACCATGGAGGTCTTCGATGAGTACTGCCGGCTTTAAGCGTGTTATGGAGAAAAGTAATAGAAGCACAACTCTATCAGTCACTTCACTCCCGAAGAAGAATGCGCATGAGAATGCTTCTCCTAATATCCAGTGTTGAGGTTTCATAAAGAGGTGTCTCTTTTGTTATAAGCATGGTTCGGCATAGAGATTCTGTCGATTCGACCAAGTTGGTGACAACCAGAGCTACTTTTGTAAATTGCACATATGGCGATTGAAAATAATCTTGTGGTGCTAAACACACGATTCACATTATAGAGGATGTTAATGGGGGATCTGTAATTTGTGTTGAGAGCTGCTTTCAACATCAGTTAGAAGTCAAATTTTGTACTGGTCCTTATCTGTCACTCATGGACATTTATGAATATACGAGGTTTGGTAATGGAATAAGTGAAGTAAATTCAGCTATAAATTTGGGCATTCAATGTTAATTTGGCTGTGGCACTAAATAGTCCACATAAAAGTTCATTCTTAATTCTAAAATTGGTCCCCTATTGGGTGTTTATGGGGTATAAAGCAGCGTTGTCTAAATTATGAAGTTTGGCATTCTTGTACTGTTAGAATGTGATCATTGTGAGCGCAAGGAAACCGATAACCATTCGAAAAAGTATCATCATACGACACCAATTAGTATGTTACCTGGTCAGTTATGATCCTTTGTTCAGGATCAAAAGAATACTGGTTAACTCTTAGATTATGATTCAAGGGTTATGATTAATTAGTAATGGTATCAAGTCATAGCAATTTCTATAAAGTTGAAGCAGCATATATAATGCTTAATACAGTATACAAAATTTGAAACTCACATAGCCCAACGGCTTGTTAGCCCTAAAATACTTTTGACTATTTTCTGTGGATGTTTGAGGGCTGCTTGTGGAGAGTTTTTTGCAGGAGTGAAAAGTGTTAAGTCCTTGAAAAGTTGTCACATATTTAGCAAATGGGCATATTTCTTACATGCAATGCCAGAAATTGAAATTCTGCAGTCCGTGAGCCGCCCATATGCACCAGCTTTTTTAGTACATACAGCAGCAACCAAATGCAAACCCGATGTTGCCAATTTGAAGAAGGAAGAGAATTATGCTTAATGTTTGACATCATTCATATTATACATGCTTTAACATCCATGTCTAAACTAGTGGGAAAATAACATCCCAATTCATAGAGTTGTAGTACTCCATTTATAGACCGATTACCTAATATGAAGCAGCAAAATATCCATTCTGCATTGCGAACATGTGAAGGGCAAAGCAAGGTTATGCTATGAACAAACCTTGATCTACAAGAGAATATTCGGTTGGGTCATGAAGGAGATCATAGTCAAACCTTACATTGTCATGCAAGTGGAACGGAACTTCACTGTTGAGCCCTGGATCATTGTATTGTGAAAAATCTATATCCTGGAAATCAAGGTAACAATCACCATGTACCAAACACAATCCCATGTCCTCATCCAATGGTGCAAAAGATGACCCGAATCCCCAATTTATGTTTCTCTGGGCAGATTCCAAATTAGGAAAGCTACTCAGATTAAAGCGCTGATTTTTCATGCTTGTTGTGGTAGTGGAAATGGGCAGAAAAGCTTGATTATTAAGCATGTTGGTCTCTATTTCCACAGGGAAAGAGTCAATTGCAGTTTCTGTTGGATTCACAAGATTGGCATGATGGCTTCTGTACCTTGCATCCAAAGGATTAATTCTGATGTCTCCATTGGCCACAGAAAGTCTGGAACTAACAGATGGAATTTGCTGTTTATGATTGTTTTGCAAGTGATCCTGAGTTGCATGCAGAGGAAGCTGGCAAAAGCTATCTTCTTGTTGGAGTGGCTTACTTTCGTGTTTGAATTGAGCCTCCTGAACTTCCCCCCAAGAGTAATGGGTTGGGATAGAATCAAATGCAGTGAAGTTTATGCCAGCTTCTGAGGGACCAAAAGAACAGTCGAAACCCCTTTGTGAACTCCTGGCCTTACATGGATCAGGAATATCGACAGTCAAAGCTCTTTTGGGTTCTGTTACAGATACAGAAACAATCCCCTTATTGTCACCTTCAAGGTTTTTGGGATTTACATTCTGAACAATGGAATTATTGGCAGAAAACCTATAATTTCCATTTGAGATATCATTCTGGTGCACATTAACTGAGTTTTGAATGCCAAAACCTCCAGCAGAATCTTTTGAAGACAAATCTGTATGCTTTACCCCAGCAACAGAAGTCTTTAATTCATTTTCCTTTTGGAGTCTTCCCAAATATAGGCGGTACTTCTGCACAAAGGAAAAAATTCTCTTAGAGAATTTTCCTCATTTTAACAAATAATTGATTATTTTGAAACATTTTTCTTCTCTCTTTTCTAGTTTTCTGGTGGCAGGCATAGTTGTAAACTGTTAAACAAATGTCTACATTTCTTGTGAAACGTATTAGTTCCTTGGGGCGGTGGGACAGTCATTTTAAATTTGTTATCTACGGTATAACCATAAAGAAACTCATAAATCAAAGTGAAGAAGCATAACATTTAAAATCTATTTTAGATTTTGTTAGACACATATGAAGATCACGGATGAAAAGATTAAAATTGGGGTTTTTTAGGGATTGTATTAGGAGTTTTATTAGGATTAACTAGTTATCTAAATAAGTTGTTAAGATGAGTTCTATTTAAATTTTAATTGCTTTCATTTTTAGTTATCTTATATCTAATCTAGAGTTATATTTAAGTGCAATAGCAAATGAATAATAAGATAGAACTGAAGAACTTTCCCTAAATTTAATGTATTCTCACGGTGTTTCTCTCAAAAGAACTGATATTTTGTCGTCAGATTTAGGTAAAAGAAGCTAAAAACATTAACACAAAATACAATATGATTGCAATAAGAAAAATCAGAAAAATGGATGTTTAACCGAAAGAGACAAAACTATAGTTTTTGTAAGCATTTCCTAGAACAAAGTAATAACAAGATATAGACAAGACAAAAAAGGGTGTAAACTATGTCATCCAAAAGCAGACTAGATTGCTTTCGCTAACCAAAGAAGTGATAAATTATCAGCTGCAATTTCTCTTCAACAAACACAGAAATACCTTAAGAACCCGTATTGTTAGAAAAAACTTTTTAGCCGTCAGAAAAGTATAAGATTGATGTAATTACCTGTAAGTGGCTGGCAACATTTTCTCTCGTCAGCCATGGGACATTCATCAAGTCGAGAATTTTCTTAGGACCAACTTCTGCCAAACAGACATTACATGTCATGGCTCTGTGGAAGCATGGTAAAGATGGCAGCTATATCATTGAAAAACACATAACTTTCATTTAGTTAATTTAAATTTTCTCATTCATGATGAGGATGGACCAGAGACCAAAATTACAGTGGAAGTTGTTGGATCACTTACTGTCAAATCCTATCTGATTAACTGCTTTAACAAACTTTTGGTGTAGGTCTACTGACCATACCACTCTAGCTTTTTTCATAGAAGAGGGTTCCCCACAATCTTTGTCATCATACTTGTCAAGATCTTTTCTTTTCTTGGTTGAAGTCTCTTCTCCAGTTAGGAAGTATCCATCATCAGACTGATCCGATCCACTTTTTGACATTTGAATAGTTTCAAATCCTTCAAGGTTTTCGATGTCTCTTACCTCATGTATCCTTTTTCGGAGGACATGCTGCCATATATTTCGAAGTTCTTTCATTCTTATAGGCTTTAGTAGATAATCACAAGCTCCATGTTGTACACCTTTCATAACACGGCTAGTCTCGCCGTCAACAGACATCACTGTACAGTTACATATAGATAAATTGTCAAAAGCATGGTTCAAGTGATTGTGGAAAAAAGGGAAATGAGTCAAGGAAAGTTCTAGCATCAGGATTCAAGGTTCATGTGAAATGACAGAACTTACTGATGACGGGTAGATCCATCTCAAGCCCCACATGTTCAAGGAGCTTAAACCCATCCATGTCAGGCATATTAACATCACTGATTACGATGTCATACCCATCCTTCCTTTCCCGCAGTAAGCTTAAAGCATCTCTGGCTAAACCACATGTCGTCACTGAAACATATCAAGGCAGGAGAAAAGAAAATGTTAGAATGATAATTGAAATACGAGGATAGCGATTGAGAGCTGAGTATATTGTCCAAAATGCAAACCAACATGAACAATAAAAATATTTTACGAAAGATCAACAATATACTTTCAACTTCAGAAGGCACAAAATTATAGTAGAGGGTGTTCATGGAGAAACATACACATAGAATACCAGAAATATTTCTCTGGGCTAAGAATGATCCAAGACTGAAAACTTAATCAACAGAGTTGCATGAGATATTCAGCAGTAATAATAAATGAATTAGAAGATCAGTTCCGAGGTTTTGATTGTGTGCATAAGTAAAGGTCTTTGAACAAAAATAAAGATTCGATGAAGAACTCAGGAGGGCTTGAAACCCAAGAAGCAAGTTGACTACAGATGCAAAAATGTGAACATATTTGCATCAATATGCATATGGCCTGGATATGGATATTATGAAGGGCATTTATGAAGCCAACTCAATGGATGCACACAAGCTTAGAAAGCCAAGATGTTGTCTGTTCAGTCCTAGTTTGGTTGAACTGATATTAAGCTTAAGTTAGTCCCATACTTCCATAGCATCCCATAGAGCTTTCAATAAATCTAACCAAGATCAAGCTTACTCAAGGATAATATCAATCTTGTCAGTAGTTATACTAATATATATTCACCATCATGTAGAATCCCAACATTGTGACCAGTAGCATCGCATGGCAATTATTTCCACAACCTATTCGAAAATCTCATCAAATGTTTCTCATCATGAGGTATATAAAGTAGAATTAATTACCCCAAATTCTACAGTGACACCTAACTCAAATGTCCAGGAGCCTTACTGAACCTGAATCAGCCTACAGTGGAATCAGAACAATTTTTCCAATTTGCATGAGCATCACAGTCAGGCTGAGACTTAGCGTTTGTGTCAGAACCCAACAATCACTGAATCTTCAGGGAAAATTAAACGATTCACAGTTTATCCTTGATTTATAACAATCTCACAGTATATCACTATGCAACCAATGATCCAGCTCATAAATTAGACCTTACATCTAGAATATCCCAGCCTTCAAAGGAAGCCATCACATTAAATTCTCAGTAAATACTAAACTGAAAAAAAAAATCAGAAGAATTAAAAGAACAACAGTAACATCAGGACATCCAACTCAACCTTATTTCTTGCACTTTCATCATCTCTGAGAAATTTTACCTTGTTACTTACATTCAAAGCTGAGATTTTGAAATCTACATGAACTAGTCACCCAAATATGAAGCTAACCTCAATAAGACATACCCAAAAAAAGAATAATGCCTCACTTGTATGCAACCAAACTTCAACACTAACCCAGAACACAAAAATCCCATCTCGCAATCAACAATTATAGTCAAGCAAACTTCATGTAGAAAAATTAAGAGTGTCAAAACACAAATGAATATACATATAGCAAATAAAAACAGTAACAAAGTGAAGTTAGCTTAAATTGACCTTCATATGAACACTTCTTTAGCATCTTTTCAAGAATTTTAAGCCATGTTGGATCATCATCAACTACGAGAACCCGCAAGCCAGCAGGGTTGAAAGTATCATTCCGAGGAGATGAGAAACCATTCTCCATCATGGAAGAGCTAAATGATGATTCAAGTGAAGATTTGAGTAGAGTTAGTAGACAAAGAAATATTTTTATATATAGAGAGAGCTGCAAAGTTACTACTACAGACCGAACATAATGAGAAGAGATGTGTTGAAGGGCTTGCAGGGTTTTAAAAATGAAAACTTGGGTTGGTGCGGGTTTTAAGAGGGGGAGAAGAACAAGCAACGAATATTGGCGCCGGCTACTTAACGGTTTCTGTGCGACACGTTGGCTTTTTATCGCCTTACGGCTTACTGCTTAGTCATACTCTCTTGCTTTCACCCTTTTTGTGTTTTTTCAACAATAATCAAAAGAAAGTAAATTATGAGGAAATTAGCCAAAATAATCCAAATTGAGGCGATCTTTGAAAAATAACTAAGATCTAGGATTCTTTTGATTTAGCCTAATCAAATTTAGTTGAATGACCTGAATACCTTCACATATAAGATACCCTTTATAACTCTCTTCCTTTTCCAAAACCCATTTATTTCGTTCCCTTTCAGTTTTGGCTCTCCCTCAACTCTCTGATTCTCTCAGCCCTCTTTGAAATAAAAATCTTACCTAAGTGGAATGTCAATCGGTGGTCGACAAGAAAGCAAAGACGAAACTATGGTAATTAATTCTATGTATTTCGAATTGAGTTCAAAATGAGCTTCATTAATTTGGTTTTGAAAAAGGTTTAGTTATTGGTCTGGATTTTGTTAATTAAATTATATGAAAAGTGTTGTTATTTGTAGTTGGTTTTATCAGAAAACGTAGTTCTCGTAAAAAAAGTAAAAATATGGTATGAGGACTGTTGACAGACCATCAATTTTTGAATGGTCTACGATCCATTATCGGTCTATCGATCTATTAAAGTCCTCTTTTGAATCGCTGATGGTCCATATTCTATACTTTCATAACTATAGATTTAGAATATGGACCATCATTTATGATGATTTATCTTCAGTCCGACCAACTGGTTTATGAACCGTCAATCATCGATCTTGAAACCAACTGCTATGGACAGTCAATTTTGACAGAGATATGTGATGGTCCATATTCCAATCATTCTTGCATTGGAAAATGGACCATCAAAATGTACGGTCCAATTTAGGAATGATGGTCCATATTCCAGTTTTGTTGATTTTTTAGGTTTTCCATTTGTCAACATAATTTTTTAGCTGTATGATACTTTGAGGGACTTATGTTTTGTGTTTCTGGTTGGATTTACAGTATAATGGAAGAAATTTATATCATAGTGCATTATGGTGGTCATTGGGAGACAAAATGCGTTATGATCTTAATTATGTGGGTGGTCACGTGAAGGGAATGACAATCACAAGGGATATTAGATATTCTCAGTTGGTGAAATTATTATATGCAAAATTTGGATTTGAGCCAGAAAATATGTTATGAAATTGCTGCTATATTTGCCTATGAGAACTCTAAATTGTCTCCACTGGTGACCTTAAAAAATGATGATGATATTAAGTTCTTTGTTCAATATTATAAAAGTAGATATAAACTTACTCCATTGATCGTGGTTGTATAGGAAAAAGACAAAAATGAGTCATCCATTAATGCGATAATAAGGTAATTTCCCTAAATTATAATAGTGCTAGTAGTGAATTGTGAACACAGGCACCAATAACAACTTTTTTTGTGTGGTTGTAGTAGAATCTTGCCTAACCATAAAAAAGAGTTAGAACGTGAAGAACCTAAAGTGGGTGTGAAAGAATATTGAATGAACCACGTTAGCTTATTGAAGCAAAATAATAGTCTTTTGAGAAAACAAAGATTTTTTCTGACCATATCACCTACTTGCAAAGATGGAGAATAATGACAAACTATTTGTTGAATAGTAATGTTTTAGGTGTAATAATACATGGGAATATAGTAAAAGTTAGCTCTTGATCATCCATGGAAGATTTTTTGTTTAATTAATTGTTGAGTGTTATGAAAATATTGGAACTGTTTCAGCTCATAAATAAGAGAAAAAAAAAAAGGTTCTACTTATAATGAATGTGTTGCATATTGATATCTCGAAAATTGGATGGGATGTTCTTTTCTTGTTTTGGGGAAACAAAGAAGATAAGTATAAGATGTAGCATTTTTTTTTTTCTTCTTCTGGAGGGACATTGGAAGGATAACTGTTGAATAAAATTGGATTTGGACTGCAATAACATAAGGACAAAGTAAAAAGGTCTTTATCCTCTTTGATTTTCTTTAGTGAATACCTTATCCATTGTTGTTCTAGAAAAACACTTGAAAAGAATTTACTAATATGAGTACTATCTATGCAAGTTGATTTCTTAGGTAGAGTTAAATAATTAAAAAAAGTTTGGAAATTTAACCAAATTATAGAAAGTTGGGTTTTGCAGCTTCAATGATTTGTTAGCTCGGCCATTAGATTAATGCGGAGACTTGTGGATAAACAAAGACCAAGATTAGTGTACAGTGTAAACCACGTTGAAAAGCAGTGCTTTCACTTCTGGACAACAAAAGAAAGATAAAACAACATGAACACGTGATGGGGAATTATTGGATGAAACGTTGCACAAGCACGGAGGGAGGGGAGTAGATGCATCAAAAGATTGATTAATTTGGGAAAGCAATTATTGAACAAGCCAAAGATAGGCTCTTCATGAAGACAAACTCAAATGGGATCGTCAAAAATTCAAAACTATCGAGTACCCTTTTGACTTGAGGCTGTTTTCACCAATGCAAGCATGACAGCTGCTCAAGCACATCCTACTCAAATGTGATGACAAGTCTCTGAAATGGGTTCAAGAAACCATAATTAAATACACTAGTGGGAGTACAGAAACCCTTTAGATTCTCAATAATTCTTGCTAATATAAAGTATCTTTTTTCTGTGTACTTGTTGGGAGAGAGAAGAAAGTTTTTTGTATTCTTTTGTTGAATATTTTACAGTAAATGGGACTCAATATCCGGCTCCAGGACAGGACCTCCACACACCAGCACTTTCTTTTTTCAACAGTATTTTGGACTTGGATTAGACCCAGAAAAGCTCCCATTTGCAGAGGGACAAAACATCTCTGTCAGGTCAACTTAGAATTCTAAAGAATGTAGATTAGTGTTTCCGCGTTATTGGGGCGTGCTTTTCACGCCTGAAATTGTAATTTCTCCAACAGTGAAATGGGTTAGGAGAAGATTCTTTTCTAATCAAGCGTGATAATATCAAGTTTTTGCATCTTGGTTTAGATGATCCAGGGCTGGCAATTCTAAATTATTTTTGGAAAAAACTTAAAATAGTTCAAAATGATTTTAAAGCATAATACTAGTTTCTAGAGAATACATTTTTGTTTTAGAACACAATATAATATGGGGTTTGAAAATGATTTCTAATTGCGCAAACTTTTAGCATAAAGGTTGCAAGTGCTTCCACCACAAAGTTAGGCCTCTAAACGGGTGACAAGCACTCTAATTAATGAGCAATGACATAAGGGTTGATGCGTAAAACGAAGAAACAAATGGTAGAGCAGGAAACATTTTTAGGATTCTATATGATCATTATTGAAAGAATGATAATCAATCTTTTAGTGGTTTGGACGTGAAAAAGATGGCAACTAACGTACAATTAATCTAGAAAGTTTTAATTTTGTTAATATCTGTCGTCGAATGAGGCCACGATAACCCTCTTAACTAATTAATTAAAAGAAAAACTAAGGCCATGATAGCACCATTTTGTGCCAATAAGGTGGCATCTCCTTTAAAACTCTCCATTATTAAAGAATGATTTCTTTGTGCTAATGATCATTAACTTTAGTTCGGTGTCCCAGGAGTAATTTTCCCCCTCCTCCACTTAGAGTTAACCAAGTAATTTGTCAAGACTAAGTACAGCTTGAATGGCAATGACATTAGTGGATCTAATCCATTTTCCAGTTGGATTAGACAAATGTAAGTTCATTAACAATCAATAATTATTTGTTTAGTTTTAAGTTTATTGCTTATGGAGACGCTTCAACTTTGAATAATGAGGGCTTAAAGGTATACTTTTTGGAAGTGGGGTAGTGAAGGATATTGAATAAAAAAATATAACTAATAATAAAAAATAAAAAATAAACAAATCCTGAATGGCTCTAAAAGGAAATGCCCACTAACAAGTACTTTATCCCGAAGAGAATTGTTTACTTAAAGAGAGAGTGAGCATGATTGGTGATTAACAATTTGGGAGGATGAACTCCATGCAACTTCACTTAAGTGGGTGTTGCTTTTTATTAGTTTAATTAAAAGTCAAGAATATAGCTCTACCCTTGTGCTCTCCTATGATGCTTCAGGGTGTGGGCGTTTCTTCTTACCTGTTTATTCCTTTTAACTTTTATTTTTTTTCCATTTTCATTTTTTCACTTCTTCTTGTAACTGGCACGAACCATCACTAAGATGCTGAATAATGCAATGAGAATTTTGTTCTGGGAATATGCCTACATTGTGGCACCCGTTAAGGGGCCTTCTAGTATGCAATTTGTGATTAAATTTTATTCCTTTTATCTTTCTTTTGCTTTTCTTTAACGGTTATGTCTATGTACCAGACTGTCATCATCCTGAAGTAGATGCTCACATAATTTTGGGTTTACAAAGGAGGTGGACTTGATTATTTTGTGTTATTGGGTTCCTTTCAAGACACAACTTGCTTGATTTGGTCTCTTATTTTGTTGTTGGAGCCCTTAATAGCCCAATCCCTAGCCTTTTCCAAAGAGTAAGACTATGAATTTTGCAAAGAGTTCTTGTGATAGGATATAATGGCCAAATTTTTAATATTTTACAGTCACAAAGCCAACAAGTCCATCCATCATTAAATAATCTCAGATTTACAACAATAAACTCAAGCAGAACCCTGAGACATACAGAACTTGGTTAAACCTGGAAAAAGAGATACCTTATTTATGCCATCTTCACAACTAGAGATTTCTCAAGATGCAGTCAATGTAATCTAAGGTAACCAAGTTAACTAACATTAATAGATAAGCCAAATCTTTAACTTGCACTTAAGCAAAAATAACGAGTATCTATTCAGAAATTGGTCCATCACAAGATAAGTATCAAGGAAATCTTTCAAGGCATTAAACAAGATTATGATAGTCACCTAATCAACAAAATATCCTTTCCGGAATCACAGTTGTGTTACATCACAGGCTATAATGAGATCTAACAGCTTCTCTGGTTTACAATTAAACCAGGCAGAAGCATTTTAGAGAAAGCTGTAAAATTTTTGTTTGGTGATTACTCATCTTGCATTGCTGAGATTAAAGCAAGGCTCTATTCTGGTAAGATGAGCATTTTAAACATAATGCATCACAGTATTTCTTCATTCATTCAAGAGAGTAAAAATTACAATTCATCCATTGAATTTCTCATACATCATGTAGTGAATAGAAACCAGCTAACATACAATTCTTTGGCGTGTTCATCCCAAAAATCTGAGTTGAATGCCATACCATATTCATTATATTTACATCTGTTATACAGCCATATTCTTGCAGGTGGATAATCTTGCTTCCGTCCAGGCTTCTTAAAAAGTACATCATGTATGTTCAAAGCCACTTGCTCTATATTTTCATAATCACAAACTAGGAATCCAGCTCCTTGGTTAATTATATAGAGCTACAACTAAGAAGATATTCAACCAGCCATGGTAGGTGAGGTCAAATTCCCCATTCACTACTCTTTGTACAGGAGCTGGCTGGTATATTACGTAATTCAGTACTTCACTCTCCCTTTATAAGTCAGATCATGTAGTATGGATCTGTTTCAGATGTTGTGAAAGGCAAATTTTATATGTAGAAGTAGAAACATCTCAAGTTTTCCTTTGCAGTAGTAACAGTATCATTTATATGACAGTTAGTAATACTAACCCATAAATCTTTAGAGTTTACACTCTTTAGGCTGCCATTCATATAAATTGAACAATATAGAATAATTATTTGTATATATAATCATTTATGAGCTCCAGACATCTGTTGCTGGGAGAAAAAAAAAAAAAAAAGATCATTGTTTAAGGATTTTGTCAATCATAATTAGTTGGGAAGTAATGATAATTTTATGTTGCACTTAAAAATTTTATTTTGTATCATTACAAGGTTAAACATAATCATTCCGGTGCACATTGACTTAGTTTTGAAAGCCAAAACCTCCAGCAGAATATTTTGAAGGCAAATCTGTATGCTCTACCCCAGCAAAAGAAGTCCTTATTTCATTTTCCTTCTGCAGTCTGCCCAAATAGAGATGGTACTTCGGCACAAAGGAAAAAAATCCTCGTAAGAGAATAAAAATCATGATAACAAATAATTGATCATCTATGAAACATTGCTCTTCTCTCTTTTCTAGATTTGTGGTGGCAGGCAAAGTTGTGAACTGTCAAAAAAATGTCTATATTTCTTGTGAAGCATTTTAGTTTCTACTTGGTGGGATTATCATGTCATTTAACCTTTGCTATCTACACTACAACCATAAAGAAACTCATAATCGAAATGAACAAGCATAACATTTAAAATCTATTTTAGATTCAGGTATAAGAAGCTGAAAAAACATTAAAACAAAATACCACCATGGTTGTAATAAGAAAACTCAGGAAAATGGATGCTTAACTGAAAGAGGCAAAACTATAGTTTTTGTAAGCATTTCCTTGAACAAATTATAAGAAGATATATACAAGATATATAAGGGTGTAAAATATGTCATCCTCAAGCACACTAGATTATTTTCGATAACCAAGTAAGCAATAAATTATCAGCTGAAGTTTCTCTTGAACAAACACAGAAATACCTTAAGAACTCACATTGTTGGAAAAAACTTTTTAGCCGTCAGGAAAATATAGGTGATGTAACTACCTGCAAGTGGCTAGCAACATTTTGTCTTGTCAGCACTGGCTCATTCATCAAGTCGAGAATTTTCTTGGGACCAACTTCTGCCAAACAGACATTACATGTCACGGCTATGTGCAAGCATGGTAAAGATGGCAGCTATATCATTGAAAAACACAAAAACTTTCATTCAGCTAATTTAGATTTTCTCATTCATGATGAAGATGGATCAGAGACCAAAATTATAGTGGAAGTTGTTGGATCCCTTACCATCAAATCCACTCTGATTAACTGCTTTGACAAACTGTTGACGAAGATCTACCGACCATACTACCACCCTAGCCTTTTTTCGTAGAAGAGGGCTCCCCACATTCTTTGTCATCATACTTGTTTTCGAGATTCTTTCTTTTCTTGATTGAGCTCTGCTCTTCTCCACTAGGCAAGGGTCCATCATCAGACTGATCTGATCCACTTTTTGTCATTTGAATAGTTTCAGACCCTTCAGGAATTTCAATGTAGGATTGTCATCAACCAGGAGGACGCGGAGGCCAGTAGGGCGAAAAGTATCTAGCGTAGGCTTAAAGGAAATGCCCACTAACAAGTAATTTATCTCGAAAAGAATTGTTTAGATAAAGAGAGAGCAAGCATGATTGGTGATTTAACAATTTGGGAGGATGAACTCCACCCAACTTCACTAAAATGGGAGCAGCTTTTAATTTAATTAAAGTTCAGAATATAGCTCTGCCCTTATGCTCTCCTTTGATGCTTCAGGGTATGGCTCGTTTGTTCTTACCTGTTTATTCCTTTCAAACCATTTTTCACTTCTTCTTCTAACCGACACGAACCATCACTAAGATGCTGATCAACGCAATGAGAATTTTGTTCAGGGAATATGGCTGTGCCTGTGCCCATATTGTGGCACCTGTTAAGGGGCCTTCTAATATGAAATTTATGATTAAATTTTATTCGTTTTAATTATTTCTAAGAATAATACTGTTTTTCTTGAAATTCTATTGAAAATGATGTAGATTTTATGAATGATAACTAATTGAATTATGTGATAATATAATCAATCATATGACAATCTTAAATTAATAAGATTACCTTTTGAAGGGTTCTATTACAGACTGTTATCATCCTCATGTACATGCCCACAAAATTTTGGGTTCCTAAAGGAAGTGGACTTGGTTATTTTTTTTGTTACTGCGTTCATATCGAAACAAAGCTTCATTGATAGTTCAGTTATTTTGCCCTTGGAGCCCTTACTAGCCCATTCGAAGCTGTTCCCAAACATATCTTACTTTTTCTATGTTTTACACTGAGACAGCTTTATAACTGTATACCAACATATCCATCATCAAATAATCTGAGATTTGCAAGAACAAATCAAGCAGAACCCTGAGACGTATAAAACTTGGTTAAACCTGGAAAAGAGATCCCTTATTTATGCTATCTTCACCACTAGACATTTCTTAAAGATGCAGTCAATGTAATCTAAGATAACCCAGTCAATGTAATCTAAGATAACCCAGTTAACTAAGATTAATATATAAGAAAAATCTTTAACTTTTGCAGTTAAGAAAAAATAATAAGTATCTATTCACAATTACTCCATCACAAGTAAGTATCAAGGAAATCTTGCAAGGCATTAAACAAGATTATGACAGTCAACTAATCAACAAAACATCCTTTTCAGAATCACAGTTGTTACATCAGAGGCCATAAGGACATTTAACCGCTTCTTTGTTTTGAAATTAAAACATGCAGAGACATTATAGATAAAACTGTAAATTGGTGACTGACTACTCATCTTGCATTGCTGAGATTAAAGCGGCTCCATTCTGGTAATATAGGCAAATTTATTATTTGTTCATCCAATCAAGAGAAAGTAAAAATTACATTTCATCATCCATGGTATTTGTCATCTATGATGTATTGATAGAAACCAGCTATCATGCGATTCCTTTGCATGTTCATCCTAAAACTCAGGTTCAAAAAAGCTGAGTTGAATGCCATGCATACCTTATTCATTATATTTACATATGTTATAATGCCATATACTCGCAGTTGGATAATCGTCCAGACTTATCAACAAAGTACATTGTGTATCTTCAAAGCAACGAGCTCTATATTTCCATAATCACAAACTACGAATCCAGCTGCTTGGTTAAGTATATACAGCTACAACTAAACAGCTATTCTACCAGCCATGGCATGTGGGGTCAAACTTCCCCATTCAATATTCTATGTACAGGAGGTGGCTGGTATGCTGCATAATTCAGTACTTCACTTTTCCTCTGTAAATCAGATCATGTAGTCATGTACATATGGAAGTGTTTCAGGTGTTATGAGAGGCAAGTTGTCTATGTAAAGGTAGAAACACCTCAGGTTTTCCTTTGCAATAGTAACTGTGTCAATTATATCGCAGTTACTAATGAGAACCCATAAATCTTTAGAGCTTACTCTCTTTAGGCTGCCACGACAAAAAGGGCAGGACTGAGATCGCATATTCCTGTAATCCAACATCAAAGTATAATATGGTGTGAAATACTATATTATCAATGTCTTACAAGTGAAATGTTTATAAATAAACAGCAAAAAACTGATAACAGAAGAATCGAGGGTACCAGTCATGGAAGCAACTAATGCACAACGAATGCCCGCAGTTGGGAAGTATCATCTTGGTGCTATTTTCCATGCATATTTCACACTCGTTATCTCTGTCTAGATCTTTATCAGAGAGCTTCTTCCGGTCTTCAACTCTCTTCCTGCTTGAAACTTCTGAACATTGGTTTTTCTTATTGTTATCTTCCAACTGAATAAACTCACTTTCAAGTTGCCTAAGTGAAGGGTAGATAACAGCTGCAAGAGTAATTCAAATGCAAACAAATGTAAGTGAAATAACAGGAAAAGGAAATTGGATATTAGTAAACAAGAAATCAGGGAGTTACGAAAGACCATAGAAGTCCCTTAGAGTAGCTTTCCTTTCTTTCGAGGACAATGCCGGCATTCCATCAATATATACCTGGATATACCATGAAGAACTTTATATCCACAAAACAATAAGAATACGGAAATCCCACGCTTACTTTTGAGATATGACTGGAAAGTGGAAAATCATCAATCAAATTAGAATTAGCTCAAAATTAAATTTACAAACCTTGTAAACAAGTACATGGAGAAGGCCTAAATAATTGGGGAGAGTATCTGTACAACTACAATCCATCCATTCGATTAAAAACAGAACTAAGGGAGCAAATGGGCTGTATGATAATCTCATCTGAATATATTCCCCACCATAATCTTTTGGGATAGCAGCAGCTCTGCAAAATTCCATCCAAAACTTAGACCAATAAACTCTTCTCAAGTTTACCTTGGTACGAGAAAGAAAATAGATGTATGTTCTATATCAAAATTGACAACTTTGAGACTGAATCAATTCCATAACAAAAGTTGGAGATCAAGATGCTAAAAGTAGTATACGAATTTTGGAGCCTAAGGCTGTAACATTTATGTAGAAATTCTGAATTAAAATCATTTTATGGAAAGCATCTCTGACGCAAATGACAAACCCATACCAGTAACGATCAGATTCTCAAACTTTAACTTCCTTAGTTGACAAATTCATGCAACCACCATAATTTTATCGAAAAATCAAACCTTGAAAACCAAAACAGGAAGGAACAGAACCAGTACTACAATCTTTGCAGCATATCAGGACAATGTAAACAAAATGCATACAGTTCCCACAAGCTTAATGCTATGAATACTTATATACTAATATAATTAGTTAATTGCATGACATAGTTATAAACTTAAAGAATGGAAGAACTTACAGGCTATTGGCATGTTGTATGTCAGCTTCAAGTGCTTTGAGAGATTCTCTGTAAGAAGATTTGTTGGGTTGTTTTACCAACATCTGGTCTCTCTCTCTCTCTTTCTTCCCTGTATTAAAAAAAGGGGGGAACAGAAGAAGCAAAAATAATTTTTTCTTTTTTAAGAAAAAGGCTTTTGGGGAAGTGAGGAGTGGTTTTTGTTGTTGTTTCTGAGAAAATTTTGGAATTTGGAGGAGAAAGATTAGATGATGAGAGAGAGATACGGAGAGCAGTTTGCTTAGTGTTTAAACATTTAATACTTGAAGCAAAGAAAGGGATAGCTTCTCCTTCTCTATCTAATGCAACTTTGCAACCTTTTGCATTCATTATTTTCTCAACTGCCATTTATTTCCCGTTGCCATCATCTCGAAACATGACTTGGGCACAAATTTTACATAAACAAAATAAAAACAAAGTCAGATTTTCCTTCTAACATTGTTATGTTCATAAAATATTCAAAAAATGTAACGACAATGAGTTCACTTGAAACACGGAAATTTCACAAAGTAATGACTTTCTCGAGGATGTTCTGGAGTGCATGTGCAAGTTTGATGGGATGGATGTGATTATTGAATTTTGAGCGCGTTGGTCCATGTTAAAAGTAACCCAAGTAATTAATAGGTTTGGTATGGTCAGTATTAGGAACGCTTGCCTAACAGCTGAAATTGATGATGAGCTTCAGCCCACGTTACCCTACCTTGAGCTATTGACTGTCTGTTTCTCAAACTTAGGAATTCTACCAAAATTGGCTAGCTGTAGCATTTGGAGGATTTCAGAGGCCATCGATCAGGGTCCACAGCACAACAGTTTACAGAACATGGCAATGATTTGGAGCAATCGGGTCCTGGGATTGATTGATAGGTTGATTTGATGGGTCTAGGAACATCATCAATTAGGCACAAGCAGGCCAATTGTTGCCACACCGAGATTGATCCATTATCAGATCAATTAGCACTCTTTTGATAAATCCCAGATATTTAAACAACTCATCTTATCATATAATAAAAAATTAAAGAAATTATTATTTATTGCATCATATTTTTGTATCAATATAAGATATTTAATAAATCATGAGTTACGAGGAGAATAGAATCTAGGCATTAACATGTGAGGTGGTATAACAAGAGGGAATGGACCCTTTTCTCCGAATTTGACTAGTGAAGTAAAGCCTTTGCAGTAAAAAAGCTCCTGAGTTGTTTCCACTTAGCTACTCCAACTGCTACTGCATTCTGCAGATGAACCAATTTCTGATGCCCTTTAGACAAAAGTTGAAGACCGCGTCTACTGTGCACGATTTGTTAGGACCAGTTTTACTCGTCATAAAATTGGTTAAGTTGCCATAGATTACGATGGAGATGGGGACCATGGCTAAAATGATGTCCAACTACGAAGAGGCATATTCATCTGCATACTTTTCCAAAGTTTATAAAGCTGAAGACAAGTTGGTCTAAAGGGACAATAAAAGAGATTTTGTGATTTACAGAAAAGCAAAAGCAAACTAAAGCTTAGAAGGTAATTAAATACTCCTTATTGAGGACGTTAATTAATAATTGCTTCTTTTCTTCTTTACAGATGGTTTTGCCATGGCCAATGCTTCTCTCTGCATTGTCACTTTCCCTCCCAATAACAAAAATAATTGCAATCCCCTTCAGAAATTTAATAAAAGGTCAATGATTATAAAGGCAGTCCATATACACAGTGATTTTAGTCAAAAATTTTGGGCAAATGATAAATACAGCCAATCTATACATACCCCACCTACTTAATGCCATTCCCATGCAGAGGAAACATCTAATATTGATTTATTTTCTGATAGTAAAAAAAGCAAGTGAATGGCTTCGAATATGATTTTTTCTTTTTTTCACTTTATGGTTTGAGATTGTGTCATACACTTCTTTTCAAAGACAAAAAAAGGTGAACTTGAAATCTTTATTTCTTGGGAAAAGAGGATTCCAAAAACCAAAAGCAGAAACGAACATGAGTGGACATTGCAAACTTATCAATCAAAATAAAAGTGAAAGGTAAGTGGAGGAAATTAAGATGAGATTAAGATTCTCAACTTGAGAAACAATTGTTCTTTTATCACTCTCTGCAATTCTCTACCTAGTGAATATCAAAAGAAATTGGTTTGCCTTTCTGCTCTTCAAATGGTGTTAATTTCTCATTCTGTGCTTATATATCTTCTTTTTGTATCATCTGTTGCATGCCAAGTTACAGGTATGTTCTTCCTGAAGCTATGTCCATAAATTTTAATTTTTTTTTCTTTTTCTTTAATGTTGAGTCGTGTTATACAAATTAAACATATATAGATGCTGAAGAAAGGTATAAAATCAAAACCAAAATATGTATTTAAGGAACAAAATTATGTAGAAGATGCAACATGGTTGTTGTTTTAGGAAAAAAAAATAGTATAAGATCTAATCATATAGAGATTATAACAATCTAATTGTAGTTAACCAATTCAACATGCAGAATTTATCAGTATAGATTGTGGCAGCACTACTAACTACACTGACCCAAGTACTGGATTAGCATGGATCTCAGACATGGGCATGATGAGCCAAGGAAAACCAGTACAAGTACAAAACCCAAATGGAAACTTGATGCAGTATCGGTTGCGGAGAGACTTTCCCATAGATAGCAAGAAATATTGTTACACTTTAAGCACAAAAGAGAGAAGAAGATATCTTGTTCGTGCAACATTTCAATATGGTGGTCTGGAAAGTGAAGTCGCATACCCCAAATTTAAGCTCTTTTTGGATGCCACTGAGTGGGCAACTGTGACAGTGTTGGATGCTTCAAGAGTATATGTGGAGGAAATGATTATTAGAGCACCCTCAGATTCTATAGATGTGTGTGTATGCTGTTCAATTACAGGTTCTCCATTCATATCCTCTCTTGAGCTGCGGCCCTTGAATCTCTCCATGTATGCCACGGATTTTGAGGACAATTTCTTCTTGAAAGTAGCAGCTAGAGTGAACTTTGGTGCTCCAAGCAAGGATGTTGTAAGGTAAATTCCCTTTAGATGTTCACAACTTAAAAAAATTTATAAGGAGCTTTGTAGTTTCCAAGTTTTGAGCGGAACCAGCTCAGCACAAGCCAAAAGCACAATTACGAGGACTGAACAGCAGAATTATCAAATTGACTGTGTTGTCTCAGGTACCCGGATGATCCGTATGACAGAATCTGGGAATCAGATCTTGATAGAAGGCAAAATTATCTTGTAGGCGAGGCCCCTGGCACAGTGAGGATCAATACAACAAAGAATATAGATACAAGGACAAGAGAATACCCACCTGTGAAGGTAATGCAAACTGCAGTTGTGGGCACAGCAGGAGAGCTAAGCTACAGACTAAACCTGGAAGATTTTCCTGCCAATGCTCGAGCTTATGCATACTTTGCAGAAATTGAAGACTTGGGTGCCAATGAGACTCGAAAATTCAAATTGAATGAACCTTACATACGTGACTACAGCAATGCAGTGGTAAATATTGCTGAGAATGCCAATGGGAGCTACAATCTTTATGAACCCAGCTACATGAACGTAACTTTCAGCTTTATCTTGTCATTCTCCTTTGTTAAGACTCACGACTCCACTCGAGGACCACTCCTGAATGCGATAGAGATAAGTAAATACCAAAAGATTTCTGCGAAAACCGACAAACAAGATGGTAATTTTGAGATCTTGACATATTACCTTTATATCATGCTTTTCATTTTTTGCTCATATATAGCGGGTTATTAGAAGGAATAATATCAATTAAGTCAGTGTTGCCTGCAATTTATGCGTGAAAACTGACAGACTTTGGATGTGCATGACAAGTATGAACTGATGACTAGTTACTAATTATGTTTTTAATTCGTAGTGAGTGTACTTGATGCCCTTCGCTCCATGTCTGATGAAAATGATTGGACGAATGACGGAGGTGATCCTTGTGTCCCTGCTCACTGGGATTGGGTGACATGTAGCTCAACCACTCCACCAAGAATCACAAAAATGTAATGTCATTACACTTCTTTTACATGGAAAAGTTTTGGTTCATAATTGGACCACTCTACTATTCCAAGTATTTGATAGACTTATGAACAGGGAACATCCTTTGCCAAAAATGAGCATCCGAAAATATAAAAATTGAAAGCACTAACCTAGTATGTAGAATATCATATATGTGACCATATGGTAATATAAATAACCGTTTCTTTCCATGCTAAAAATGGGAAGACTGAACTGATGTAGAAACGCATTTGTTTAGAAGTATATAGATTCCATTTTCCTTTAAGAGCCCATACTAGTTATGGATTGATTTGACTCTACTGACCTTCTGAGCAGTGCCCTATCAGGAAAGGATGTAAAGGGCGAAATCCCATCTGGGCTAAATAATATGGAGGCATTGACAGAGCTGTAAGTGATATCATGTTATAAACAAGATTTATTAGTCCGTATCTATCATATTGCAGTTTTATCTAATGGCTTTGGATGGTTCAGGTGGTTGGATGGTAACTATCTTACAGGACAACTCCCTGATATGAGTAACCTTGTCAATTTGAAAATTGTGTAAGCTCTTCACTTCATGCTTTACAATTCACTTAAAACAAGAGTGCTTGTGCTGTTAACATGCTTGCATTTATAAAGGAGAACTGACCGGTCCATCACCTTATTTCTTTTATGCACCTGCAGGCATCTGGAGAACAACAAATTAACTGGTTCATTACCTCCATATCCAGATAGTTTGCCAAGTTTACAGGAATTGTACGTAGTTATTGATTTTTTTATAGTGCTTATCACATTGAAGACCTTTTCTCCCTAGTTATTTGAATATTAACTTGAAATCTATATGTGGCAGGCACATGCGGAATAACTCTTTTAGCGGGGAAATACCCCAAGCACTCTTAACTGGGAAAGTAATTTTTGAGTAAGTATGCTGTACTTATTGTTTTTTTTAAGCCACGACTGTGCTTCTGTTTCACGTTATATGAAATTAATATTGCGCAAGGAACAGAATTATCAGCATGTTAAAAGCTTGAAGGCAATTTTTATCACCTATTAGTCTATTACAATTCTGATATCGTAAATTGAGCATGGTAAAGCACAGATAAACACTAAAACTACTTAACACAATAAGAGAGTTAGCAATTTACTGAATAAGTATGCTCAGCTACAACAAGGTGGAAACATATCTTTGACTTTATGAAAGAAAATGGAACTAGTATTACAAAAACTGGGTAATCTGAAGTGAGCTGCATATGCTTCATTGGAAACACTTCAACATCCACCATATCAATTGCTCAACTGCATGGAAATGTTCTGGCTCAGAGGAGTTTTGAACAGCTTCTTACTTTCTATTGCAGATACAAAGACAATCCTGAACTACATAAAGGGTCAAAGCACAAGAGGCATTTTAAGATAATACTTGGAACTTCCATAGGTGTACTTGCAATTCTGTTAGTTCTGTTCTTGGGAAGTCTATCATTATTGCATAATTTCCGGAGAAAAGTATCAAATCAGAAAAGTGATGACAAAGGTGTGCGAACATTAGTGTTTTTTTAGTGTTACATTGGCTGACCTTTTTCATCCCAGTAAAATTTCTGTTTCGTTCCATTAGGTGATTCCTTGCGAACTAGCACCAAGCCTTCAACTGCCTATTCAATTGCACGGGGTGGGCATTTTATGGATGAAGGTGTGGCATACTATATATCACTTTCTGAGTTAGAAATAGCTACAAACAATTTTTCTAAGAAAATTGGCAGAGGAAGTTTTGGGTCTGTTTACTATGGCAAAATGAAAGATGGAAAAGAGATTGCTGTCAAGTTAATGGCTGATTCATCCACCCATATGACACAGCAATTTGTGACTGAGGTAGTCTCAGATTCAGCTACATATATATTTATTTGAATGGAAATGAGCCTATTGTACATCAGCTGAGGGAAATCCCCATATACAGCCACTCTCTAAACGTTAAGATCACTAACCATGAGAACAAATTTGCAGGTTGCCCTTTTGTCAAGAATTCATCACAGAAACTTGGTTCCTCTGATTGGATACTGTGAAGAAGAACATCAACGAATTCTGGTTTATGAATATATGCACAATGGAACCTTGAAGGACCGCATACATTGTCTGGCTTTTTAACCTTAAATCCTTTTGTTTATTTTCCTCTTCTAGTTTTCTCACTAGTACTATCAAACAAGAAAACTAAAATCCATAAAATTATTTGCTGCAGGTTCAATCAACCAGAAGCCTTTAGACTGGCTTGTTCGTCTACAGATTGCAGAAGATGCAGCTAAAGGTTTATAATCAAACTTCTCAGTTTTTTGGTAATCCTGCAAAATTCAATTTTCAACTATAACAGAAATTTAGATTCTTTTTAGGCCTTGAGTACTTGCACACCGGCTGCAACCCCAGTATCATTCACCGAGATGTCAAAACAAGCAATATTCTTCTGGACATCAATATGAGAGCAAAAGTTTCAGATTTTGGACTTTCAAGGCAAGCTGAAGAAGATTTAACCCATATATCAAGCGTAGCACGAGGAACAGTAGGCTACTTAGATCCTGAGTAAGCCATATTTTACATCACTAATTGTTTCTGTCATGTATCTCCTTTGTGTGTGCTTAATTTAGTCATTTTACAGGTACTACGCAAGTCAGCAATTGACCGAAAAAAGTGATGTTTATAGTTTCGGGGTTGTTCTCCTAGAACTCATCTCTGGACGAAAGCCTATCTCAGTGGAAGATTTTGGTGCTGAAATGAACATTGTGCACTGGGTAAGCCTTTCCTTGATCCTTAATTGGACATGATCTCTGTAGTAAAGCAAAAGTTCTAGGATTTGTTGATCTTTGTACTTGGTGATACATGGCCATGCTACAATCCATATACTAATATCACAAGAAGCTAGCTAGCCACATTTTTGCAATGAAAAATATACTTAGGGAGCTATACATTTTATTCATAATTATTGTTTTTGATAGTATAGCTGCAACTGTATCTTACCACAGTGAGACTTCGCTTTAATATTGGTACTCGTTACTGGAATTAATATGTCAGAAGAAGCAAAAAGCTAGTGTTCCCTAGAATATATTTTGAACAGAAGAACAAACACTGAAAAAATGTGGTTTGATTTGCAGGCAAGATCCTTGATTCGTAAAGGGGATGCGGTAAGCATTGTAGATCGTATTCTGATAGGAAAGGTGAAAATGGAGTCCATTTGGAGAATAGCTGAAATAGCTATACAGTGTGTTGAACAGCGTTCCATTTCCAGGCCAAGAATGCAGGAAATAGTATTGGCCATACAGGACGCAATCAAGATAGAAAAGGGAAGCGATCAAAAACTAGCTTCTGGTAGTTCCAAGGCACAATATTCACGGAAAACTTTACTGACAAGCTTTCTTGAAATTGAGAGCCCTGATCTTTCAAATGGGTGCCTAGTCCCATCTGCAAGATAATTTTGTAGCATCCCCACCACCTAATGCTTTGTATATCATGATCATACTCTTAATTTTCAGCTTCTACCTAATATGCTTTTATGCTTATGCTATGCAGCCGCAAGGTTTTACTTTCATTTAACAGGACAACTGTTCATTTTCGTATTTTTGTAAAAGGAAATTAGAATATACATGTATCTGTAACTTTGTTGAATATTTGGTGGGTATATATTTATCTGGATTTGTTTGACATAGTTTCTATGAACAGAGATTATTAAAATATGACATCAGAGCTAATGAAAGTAGAATTTTTTACAATATCTTTTCGGTACAGGCTATTAAAAAAGGTTTTACTATTAAAGAAAACTTTTTAATCAACAAAGTAATGGATTTAGCAAACAGATGGGATATCTTCAACAATATCAGTAAAATAGTAAATGAAAGTGTTTCCTGTGTTGTATAAACAAAATCTAGAAAATATACAAAATGTTCGAACTCCTGAAGCTTGACTTTTAAATATAATAAAGATTTAGTAGGATTACCTAACAGACAAATAATTAATCAAGAAAGAATTTTGGTTGAAGAGGATGCACAAATAGAAAAGAGATAAAAAATGAGCCGTCATGTTATTGGATTGTTGTACAAATTTGAACATCGTTATATTAAACAATTGGAAACTAACTGTTCCATTGTGCATCACCTACTTGCCCCTTTAAAAAAAACATTTCAATAATTTGAAAATAGTAGTTGTCAATCTCATCGACATATTCTGTCAAGTTTTCAGCAAGTGGCACGTATGCCTAATCTCAACTTTCAGGGATTTTTGTGTCAAAACCTACCTGTCATCACAATTATGTATGCTCTTTGAGGCAATTAAGAAAAGGGCTGTGCCGTAATATCTATAAATGATTAATATACCTAAAACCTAAAATGTTTCAATAAGGGAATCATATCGCAAGCTAAACCCTTGATCAAGCAAGCATGAACAAACAGTTGTACAACACATATTATGAGAACCCCACATAAAATTTTCCCAAGAAGGGTAATCATATCATATATTATCTTTGACATATTAATAATATTCCTTCTCTTCATTATAATAATGAAAGCAGGTGCATAAAGAGTGTTTTGACCGATTTTTAAAAGCAAACCAACCACAAAAGCAAGAATAGATAAGAACAAAAATTAAACGAGAGCATTCCAAGAAGTAAAACAAACACAAACTCGGAGAGAAAGAAAGGAAGAAATAAACGAATTTGTCTTGTACGTATTGTGTATTTTTTCTTAGACGATAATAAAAAGTAGTCTTTGTCAGAGCCGCCCCCGTGTTCATCATCAGAGGATGAAAGCAAGATAAAAGAAGAGAAACCCACTTTCTGCTCTATTTACTTTCCTTTGTGGTTTGTGAATTAGGTTCTCAGAAGTCAGAAACCCCAAAAAAAAAAAAAAAAAAAAAAAAAAAGAGCAAAACCCAGTTTCTGTACAAGGTTTTCCTGGACCTTGGTGGTCTTTGTAAGGAGAGATGGAGATGATGTATTATCAGTTGGCTAAGTCTTCTTATCAGGAGTCACTGAAAGTTTTGGAGGCTGATATACAGCATGCAAATGCTCTGTAAGTCAAGTTTTAGTCTTTAATTTCTTTTCAAGCTGCTTTGAGAGCCCTTTTGTTTTTGCTGAAATTGTTTGTTTCTATTTTTGTATTTTTTGGTTTATTTATGTAGTTGATCACTATCCTGATCAACAACATAATAAGTGAGTTGCTATGATAATTCTGGACAAAGAGAGAATAATCCTAATATGGGCTTCTCTATTGTGCTGTATATATGCAATTAATGACCTCTCAGAATTTGTGGAAGATACTTCCGTATGGGAATTTCAGAAAGATGGTAATTTCTCTATTGGTTGTGTGATTTCTGCCTAGATGATAAAGCAAAAGAACTCAATAGTAATTTGTTTGCAAATTAAGCTTTTTTTATTGCCAGTTTGGTCGGGATAGTTTTCTTCGAGGCTTATCGATATTAGTGTGGTTGTTATTGTTATATTATGTTTTCTCTAATTAGAAGTTTTGGGTTTGTAGAGCCGCTGCAATTCCCAGAGCTAAGGGTGGTGCACGCCTTCAAATGAAATTGGTTTACAATCAGTTGGCTCCCCTCTTTTGGTTTTTGCTACAGTGGATGAATTCTTCCTGCGTATGTCTACTCCCCAGATATCTAAACCTCTTCCACATAAATGTATACAAGGTTGGTTCTTTCCTCCTTTATAGCATACTGATTCCCCAAGAACTATCTCGCAGTTTTTAATGGGCTGCTTCCCTATTTCATACAGGTATATGCAGACGGTCAGTCAAAACTATCTACACATGGAAGGAAGGCGACAATGAGGGAATTCTATGGTATGCGAATTTGTTGATGTTAAATATATCTAAGTCAGTGAAATGCCTTCGGTTCTGTTTTATGCATATATTTCTGACTTCATCAGTTCAATGAAAACCAAATTGCAGGCATTATATTACCATCTCTTCAACGGCTACATAGTAGTTTGGGGGAATCAGATGCAAAGGAAGGGCGTTCTGGTATTGTAAGTTTTGAGAGAAGAAGATTGGAAGGTGATAGCCGATTTGCCAATGTTGATTTGGAGAGAGAAGATGAATGTGGGATTTGCTTGGAGCCCTGTGCAAAAATGGTGTTGCCTAATTGTTGTCATGCAATGTGCATCAAATGCTATCGCAATTGGTAAGTGCAAATCTCTTGTCAACCCTCTGTCTCTTTTGCATTTAGCTTCAATGCTTGATTTAAGTTGTAAAATTTCTTCCAAATTGCAGGAACACAAAGTCAGAGTCCTGTCCTTTTTGTCGTGGTAGCTTAAAGAGGGTTAACTCAGAAGATTTATGGGTGCTTACTTGTAATGACGATGTGATTGATCCAGAAACAGTTTCCAAGGAGGACTTGTTGCGTTTCTACCTCTATGTGAACAGCCTGCCGAAAGACTACCCAGATGCGCGCTTTTTAGTGTATTATGAACACCTAATCTGATTAGAAATGTATCGGAAGAGTGATGTACAGATAGAAATGCCAACCTCTTCAAATGTACATAGAGTTTGGCAAGGAAAGTTCTCTCATTTTTATTTCTACACCCAAAAAAAAAAAAAAAAAAATCCCTATCCCCCATTATTCTTATTGAGCATTGTGAACAGCGGGGGTGTGATCTCAATTATTAGTGTCAAAATTCTTAATTCAACAGTTCACATGTACTTTTTCTTTACAATCATGTTGAAATTGAATCAAGAAGGCACAGCTAATTATGTTGATTTGTTGCCAAAATTATCTTCAACCTTTCTGAATGGCTGTATGACACTGATGGGGTAATGTTTGTATACAGTTCTTTTAGTATGGCTACGTTAGACTTTCCTTTCACCATCATGGTTTTTCGATTGAAGATTAAGTGCATTTCCAATAGTTTAGGTTTGTGCATATAGTTGATATCTATGTTTGCCAAATTTCAGGCAATACACGGAGTCTATTGGAGTTTGATATCCAAGTGTTGAATTATGCTGTTTTCTGTTTGTTTCTGGAAGATTTTGTTCTGCTGCTGACCTGCTGTGGCTGTCATAAGATAGAAGTTTGAGTAGTATTTTCAAGCGTTACTGCGAATCGGAGTATCTAATTTATTAGTGAGCATGTGAAGCACAACTTTGCTCTGCCTTTGACGAGCAGAGTACTAGATTATTTGGGTGTGGGGATCTTTTTTGTTCGGTCGTGATGCATATTCTATCGTGAGTTTGTAACTCTTTGACAGCCAAATTTGAGATTTGATGGTAGAAGAAATACGGAAACAAATTAAGTTCATAAATTTTACTATATTGAATTATAGACTGATGAAATATACATAAGTTCACCAGTGAGAACACATCGTGTTGTGTTTCTTGTATATAAACCAATACATGTCCAAGAAACTAATCACTTATTGTATAAAATAATACTAAAAATAATGAAATAGATGTAAAAGAAAAAAAAAAACTTCTATCTCGCTCCATGAGTGCAGCTAGCCAATCAGAGCGCGGAAATGGCCTTGTCTATGATAAAAATGAAACGTCTAGATGGCCTTGTCTATGATGAAAACGAAACGTCTAGAAAATCACCTTTGCCACCCTCATCATGCGCTTTTTTTTGTGAATCATCTCAGCGAATGATATTGGTGCGGTGAAGCCCTTCTGGATAAAGAAGAGTTTTGCTAAATGCTTATACATGGCTTCTGTGAAATGGATCCCATCCCAGAATATGTGGCTGCCGGGGTGCCTGCAGATGGAAGTGCCGAGTGATCCACAAAGCATATTGAAATTGAAGTTGAAAGGACCACCTCCCGCTCCACAGCACGCCTTGAAGGGCTCGATGAAGTTAAATTTCTTAGCATTTGAAATTATGTGTTTGTATGCAAGCCACATATCAGCATACACAATGGTACAATCGCTGCATTTTCGGCGGAAATTTTCCAAACTCTTCTGGAGGAGATCGTTGTGGGCTTGTATCACTGAATTGATAACTGGCAAGCACCCCATTGGATCACGATCATGTAATTTAGCTAGCGAGAGTTGCAATGGGCAGCAACCAATTGGTGGTAGCCCTTGAACCATAATGAACTTTGCACCCTTCTCCATCAATCCCTGCCACGTGAAACAAATAAATATTCAACAATCAGCAACAACATCAAGCAATTCTAAAAAATAACTCAAATTATAAATATGTTGTTAAAAATCACTACTTGTTTTTTTTTTTTTTTCTGTCCAATAATAAAAACCGGAATTTATCGTTACCATCTAAATTTTTTAATTTACTAATCGAAGTAGGACAAAAAGTAACTAGCTAGGCTTACGTTAATAACGCCGGAAACATGATTAACTGTTATTTCTGTAATCGACTTCATGGAGCCCACAGCTGATCCAAATATACGAGAATAGTCATTGCCACCCATATCACCGATCCAGAAGAGAGCACCTTCAATGTGTTGCCTGCAGTCAGCCTCAGTCTTCCCCTTGCATGCCATTTCATGAACATACTTTTGGAACCAATCTACTTGTGTCTGGAAATTCAATGGAGGTCCTTTCCACATCAGGGGGTGATTAGTCAAATTGTGTGTTTGGAAGAAGTCTCGGTGAAACGCCGTCGCTCCGGCCACAGCGAAATTCACACCAGCCGAGAAGTTTAGAGAAGTTTTCTTAAAGGGTGGCAAGTAGGGTAACTTCAAATCCTCGCAGAGGAAATCAACGAGCAAACGGCCGTCAGATTGACGGTTCCCTGGTAGCTGATGAGAGCCGCCGTGTAATGAGCCGCTATGCAAGTGGGAGAGGAAGGAACCCACAAAGTTTTTCAGCCCGCCCAACAACTGTGCATTTCCTGTGTCTGTATATGAGTCTCCAAAGGCATATACTTTCTGGAAGCAGCCTCCATAGCTGATATTTGAAGAAGATTCGTCACTGCCACCTGGAGCGGGAGCCATCCCTTCATCGTCTGTAGGAGGAGTTGAAGGAACCTTGCTTGGAGAAGGAGTTGTAGGAACTTTCACGTTGTTCGGCAAAGGTGATGGCGCATCAACCTTATGCACATTGACCGGAGGCGGAGCCTTGTCGGCGTCGCACGGAGGAGGCTGAGGCTTGTCGTGAGCTGAGGAACGAGGGAAGGTTAAGAAGAGGATGGAGAGGGAAATGTAAAGGAAGAAATACTTGTAATTATGAATCATTTTATTTTTATTTATTTTTTTTATTTTAATAGAAATGAAAATTTATTGTTTTTTATTTTTATTTTTGTGTTTTTGTTTCCATTTGGTGGAGTTGATCATGTATTTATACTTGTGCATGAGTGAGGGAGTTCCATGAGTCACGAGTGAGGCTCCTTGTTTGTAGGAGATCCAACGTCTTTGTTATTCTCTATTTGCTCGGCCCGCAACAATTTTCTGAAGACTTTGACCATTTGTAGTTTGAAACTTTGAATTAATCATTTTCGTATATATATATAAATATAATTATATAATTATTGTCATATAACCTAATGTAATTATATAATCATATTTATATATTATTTATACAATAAGATCACATATACAGCCTAATTATAAATATATTGTAACCTAATTATTCTAATAATATTATTAGATCTCATATATCATTATTTGACTTCTCTTTATTTAGTGTGAAATTATTACTATTTGATATAGATATCATGTTACATCATATTATATGAGAATAGTTGTATAATTAGGTAGTATATGTGAAATTATTATATAAAAATTATATTAAAAATATTTCTTTTCTATATTTCCTTTAAGCAAATGCAAATTATATAAAAAGGGTGGGACAATTTAGGCTAAAAAAATATAATTTGAACCTCCATTGTTCAAAAATTTCTTTTTTTATTGGTGAAATTTATTATTGGAATACCCTTGATTTAAATTACCAAAAGAGATGATAAACTAAAATCCATATCAAATTTGTAGTTGGATTTGAAACTACATAATCATATTTGCTAATAATGAGAATTTAGAGTCATTTCTGGGTGAGACTAACACTTCAAAACACTTTCAACACACTTTCAACACCCCCTCTTCTCAATAAATCTCATTCTATATTTTTCTTAAAAAAAAAAAAATTAAAATGGGTATGTAATCATACTTAATACTCTCAAAATAAGTTATATGACTAATTTATATTAATATTTATACTTAATTACATAAAAATACAATTAAAACTAAAAAATTAGTTAAAAATTACTAAAAAGGTATTTTTATAAACATTTTCATTAGTAAATCATGTAGCTCCTCACCAATTTTTATTTTTTATTTTTCATAGTTTATTTTCATCTAATCAAATATCAATTTACTAAATTAATTATATGCATTATTTTCAGAAATTAAAAGAAAATTATTTAAGAACATAATTTTTTAATGATGGGTGCACTTAGAAAATGGGTGTGAAAATATTTTCCGGATTCATATCACTCCGCTCATTTCTTTTTAACATTTTCTTAATAAACATTTTATAATAAAATGTACTTCTTACTTCCAATTTTTTAATTTTTAAACGACATCGTTTTTCAAGTTGTGCAAAGCTAGAGGGCTTAAAAAGCCTAGCCTGAGGCGGAGGCAGCTGAGACTTGCACCTGTGAGTTGCGAATGCGAACAAAGTGGGCGAAGCTAGCTAAAAATGACGCTCTATATTGTAAACCCGCGCAACACCTGGCTGTTTCACGCTAAAATAGTGTAACGATCGTATCGGCGGAGATAGTGCCACACGAACCAAAGAGACTGTTCTTGCACATGATGTAATAGAGAAAACATAATAATATCAAAACAAAGCAAATCAATAAATATTACCCTGCTTCGCACTTCAACTTCGACACCCATAAACAAATTAATCATCGTAGACTGTATTCACCGGACAAGTCCATGCAAATTAGAAGAAAATGTAATGCTCATTTGTAAGATCAAAGAAAGGGATTGAGAAACCTAATCCACATTCAAGAAAAAATGCTCTAAAACTGATATCTTGGTAACGATATATAAAAGTCGAGAGTTCTAGAACTGTTCTTGATGGAGAACAGGGTCTCCAAAAGTAACCAAGGAAAGAGAATTATGAGAGGAAAGGGGAGAGAGTTAGAGAGAAATATAGAGATAAAGAGAAGAAAGGGAGAGATATTAGAAGGAGAAATAAAAGAATGGAGACAAGAGAAGAAGAAGGGAGAAGTGAAGAAAAATATTTTTTAAATATATGAATGTAGCAGTGAGCATTGGCTTTTATTGCTGTTATTTATGTAGTCGTTATTCATCAACTTCCCCAATTTTAGCAAAGAAAATTTTATAAACTATTTTGCTAATCTTTTTCCGTTTATTTTATGCGCAAGAACAAAATTCAGACGCTGATTTGCTTGAGTTTTTTAATGTCAAGAACATTGACCGTAACAGGGAATGGTGAATATGACATTGACTGCTCGGGTGCCACTGCCACTGCACAGCTGCACCCTCAAAAATGCAACGTGGAGCAGCAACCTTTTGGTCAGTGCAGAAGTGCTAACACCACTCAACCGAGTGTTCTGCTGTTGGCTCTAGGCTTACTATCAATTGGCTCCGGTGGAATCAATCCATGTAGCATGCCATCTGGTGTTGTTCAGTTTGATTCAACGACCGAAGAGGGACTCAAAGGGATCACGGTTTTTTCAATTGGTATTTTACTCTATTTGCAGTATTGGTAATTCTGTTTACTCAAACTGTTGTGATTTATATTCAAGACTTGGTGAGCTGGGTGAGTGGATTTGGAATTCCAGCTATACTTATGGGATGTTCAGTCAATCTATTCTTCATTGGAACAAAAGTTTATGTACATGTCAAACCCAGAAGGTAGCATATTTTCAGGCATTGCCCAAGTGTTTGTTGCGGCTTACAAACCAGAAGGTAATCCATGCTTATGCTCCCAGAAGCAGATGCAGATGGCATTTTCTGTAATCCTCCATCCAAGGTCACTGTTATATAAAAACTACCTCTCACCAACCAGTTCAGGTGACACATGTTTATCACGAAATATTTTCTTATTATTTCTTTTATTAGATTACTCGCTGTGTCTCATGTTTTTAACTCCTATTGTGGTACTAATTAATTAATTTCCTCGACTGTTTGATTTATTTTATTCAGATTCTTAAAAATGGGGGCTATGATAGTGGAAAATGATGAACTTGAGCCTGATCCTGATGGATCTCCCATTAACAAATGGAGGCTCTGCAGCATTCAACAAGTTGAAGGGGTTAAGTGCCTAATAAAGATCATCCGAACATGGGCTTCAGGAATTATTAGCTTCACTTGCATGACACAAGGGACATTCAGTTTGTCACAAGCCCTGAAAATGGTCAGCCTCAGTTCGGGTCATATTAATGCTCACAATAGGAATTTGGCTGTGAATGTACGTTTTCAGGCTCAATTGGGGTCACCTTAATGCTCATAATAGGAATTTGCCTCCCAGTGTACGTTTTCAGGCTCAATTGGGGTCATCTTAATGCTCACAATAGGAATTTGGCTCCCAGTGTACGACTGACTCCTTGTCCCAGCTTTTCGCAAAATCATCAATCATGAAGGTGGGATCACACCCCTGCAGAGAATTGGAATTGGGATCAAATTTTCAATTTTCTCAGTGGTAGTCGCTGGCTTAGTAGAAAAAGAGAGAAGGGCTTCAGCTAATTTGCATCCTCAACCATTTGGAATTGCGCCCATGTCAGTAATCTGGCTAGCTCATCAAATTATTCTAATGGGGTTCTGCAAAGTATTCAATATAATTAGGCAGATGAAATTTTCTACCAGCAGTTTCTTGATCACAAAAGTATAATTAATTCTCTTTTCTTTTGCTCCTTCAAAGGTGCAAGTTACTTGACCATCTTGCTAGTCACTACTGTGCTTGGCGTCACAGGAAGCAGTGACACCCTGATTGGTTGACTACTGATATCGATGGTGGCAGAATAGAATTTTTTTTTTTTTTTTTTTTTTTTTTATGTTACTACAANTGGTGGCAGAATAGAATTTTTTTTTTTTTTTTTTTTTTTTTTATCTTACTACAACATTGGAGATCGAAATATATTAAAGTTTGTTAGTTTACTAAAAACTTAAATATATATTCTAGTCTTCAGCAAATCTGTATCTTTAGTCAAATGGAATTGCGCCTCTATCAGTAATGTGGCTAATTAGACAAGTACAAATTTTCTTCTAGTAGTCCTTTGAATACGAATATATAGTTAATACATAATATCTACCATGTAAGAAGCACCTTAATTCGTCATTAATTAAGATACAAAATTCGATTTTATTAAATTACACCGCTTTAGAGTTTGATTGTTTTTGTACATTATCAAATGATAATATATTACATAAAATAATTATAGAGTTAAGTTATACGTGTGACATTATTGTATAATTTGAATATGGGTTATTTATACTCAAAATTATATTTTGTAAACTCATTGTTCAATAATTTTTTTCTTTTTTAAATTTTTAGAATACTCTAGAGCTCGATTGAATTACAAAAAATAAATGATATTTAAGTTTATAAACTAAATTATATTTGATTTTTTAAAATTAAATATGTGATCTATGTTAAATCTAGAGTTGGATTTAAAACTACATAATCATATTCGCTAATAATGAGAAGTGATTCTAATGTTATATGTGATTAATAATAAACATCTTCTGAAATTAGCTTTTCACTTAAGTATAACATGGTCTTTTGCTTTTCAACATGGCAAGAAATCTACGTTATTTGGCAGCTTTAGTCAATATATAAACGACATCGTTTGATCATTGTAGGTTGCTGAAAGCCTAGACCTCAAGGCAGACGCAGCTGAGCTTGGACAAGCACTCGAAGCGAGCTGAAAACGACGACGTTATTACGTAAACCCGCGCAACACCTGGCTGTTTCATACCGTTTGTAACGATCTGATTGGCTGAGATGGTGTCACACGACCCAATGAAAACAAAATAACGCCAAAACAGAGCAAACCAGGAAATATTACTCTGCTTCGCACTTCGACTTGGACATTCCGTAAACAGATCGATCACCGTGGACTGTACTCACTGGACACGACCAGTACTACGCCTCTCAATTTCATTATAGGGTTCTTTTTTTGGCGTTTTTTAATCCCAGAGTTATTTTCGAATTGGATTAGAATGCATTTGGTGATACTGATTTGGCAGATCTGATTTTGGTTGAAGAGGGAGGCAATTTGATTATATATGATCGATGGAAGTGTCGGAGAATCACGAATCGAACGGTCCAGAGAATTCTGATTCGTCAGTTAATCAGGTAAAGACAGAAATTTAATTTAATTTATGTTGTTGTGACTTTCTGTTTGTTTCAAGGTTTTTAATGTCGTTTTGATGGTGATGAATTTAGGGGGAAGGGGAGGGTGTGATTGGTACGCCATTTTCTGATAGTAAAGATGATCTGTTCGTCGATGCATCGGATGATTTAGATGACGCTAAAAATCCTGATAATAGAGAATCGGTTGCGAGTAATGAAGCCGAAACCTCTGAGGAAAAGAATGATGATGTTAAGGGAGAGAGCCGCTCTGTTCAAAATGATAATGGGGCCAGTGATAATAATCACTTGTTGGTGGCTGAGCTGGAACGTCTGCGCGATGTGTTGGATGAAACGGTTGATGAGAGAGATAGAATGGAGAAGGAATTTAAGGTGGTGTATTTATCGACCTGTTAGAGATTTATTGATTGATTTGTTGATATATAGTCTTAAATACATGTTTCTATTGATTGAATTTCTGATATTTGCAGGAAGAAAGAGAGACCCTTCTGAGAGAAATGACTAATCTTCGTCACCAGCTGAAGGTTTTGACTGATAAAGAGTTGTTGCCAGCTGAGAATGATGAAGGGGAAAGTGGGAGGACGACTCTGATGGGTGATGCCCCATTGCATGAGTTAATGAGTGAATGCTCACAGTTGCTTAGAAGCGCTCTGGAATCACGGTCACAGAGTGAGAGTGCAATTAGGGAACTTAATGCAGTTCTTCATGGAAAGGATCAAGAGATTGAGGATCTCAATGCAAAGATTACTGAGCTCTCTGTATCACATGATGTAGCTGCATCATATTTGAATTCAGTTGCTGGTGCAGCATCTGAGTTTCAGGTCGAGAAGGACCAGTATATTGAGCTTGTTACAGATAGGATGTTGGGTTATCTAGCGACAGTAGTTAATCCGGGGGATTTGATGGATTATTCAATCACTGGGAAAATCTCTCATGTTGAGACTAGCACATATTTCTTGATTGAGAAGTATAATCAGATGCTTTATGAAATTTATCAGCTTGGAGAATGTTTGTCAAAGACCAAGGCTGATCTTAGGGTGCACGAGGAGTTTGGGACAGTCTTTGCTGCTGCCCGTGATGAGTTACTTGAGCTCAAAAGAAGGGAAGTGGAGCTAGTGGAAAAAATAAGCCATATAAAACAAGAAAACAGTAAATGGCTGGAACAAATTGAGAAGGACAAAGAAATGGTTGAGGAAGTAAATACAGAACTTTCGAAAGCAAAGACACAACTTGAGCAGGAGAAGATGAGGTGTGCTAATACCAAAGAAAAGCTTAGCATGGCTGTGACAAAAGGGAAGGCATTGGTTCAACATCGGGACTCACTGAAACAGTCACTGGCTGATAAAACAAATGAGCTTGAGAAATGCTTAGCTGAGTTGCAAGAGAAGTCCATTGCTCTTCAGGCTGCTGAACTAAGTAAAGATGATTTGGCAAAAAGCAATGATATGGTTGCATCACTGCAAGAAACACTTGCGCAAAGGAATTTGATTCTTGAAAAATCTGAAGAAATCTTGTCTCAGATTGATGTGCCGGAGGAACTTCAATCAATGGATATGGTGGAGAGACTTAAATGGCTCCTGAATGAGAGAAATGAACTGAAGGTTCTTTCTCTGGACTTCCACAAATTGAAAGATGCCATTTCTTTGATCGAAATACCAGAAACTGTTTCATTGTTTGACTTGGACTCGCGTTTAAGTTGGCTTAAGGAATCATTTTATCAGGCCAGAAATGAAGCAAATTTGTTGCTAAATGAGCTTGATAGAACAAAAGAAGCTGCACGTAATGTGATTGATCGCTTAAGTGCTTCACTCTTGGCAGAATTACAAGAGAAGGACTATATTCAGAAGGAGTTGGATGACCTGGCTTGCAAATATGAAGAAATTGTTCAAAAGGCTGATAAAGTTGTTTTGGAGAAGAATCAGATGATAAAGATGTTGTTAGAGGAATCTGGAATAATAATGGAACATCAAGATGGGGTCTATCAGACTTCTGATCTAAGCAGGCTTGTTCATCAATGTTTCGGGATGATAAGAGAACAAACATGTTCCTCATTTGATACTTCTGCTGCTGATATTGAAATATTTGAAAGAATGCAAAGTCTCCTGTATGTGAAATACCAGGAGTTGATGCTGTCTGAGCAATTACTTGAAGAAGAGATGCTGGTGAGATTGGAGTGCAATGATCTGTCAAATAAATTAAGAGCGACGTCTGAAGAACTTGAAGCACTAAAGGAGGAAAAGCGCTCTATCCAAAAGGATCTTGAACGGTCAGAGGACAAATCTGCTTTGCTAAGGGAGAAGTTATCCATGGCAGTTAAGAAAGGCAAGGGATTGGTTCAAGATCGAGAAAACTTGAAATTTCAACTGGATGAAAAGAACTCTGAAATTGAGAAGTTGAGGCTTAACTTACAGGAGCATGAATCTACAATTTCTGAGTGCAAGGATCAGATCAATAGATTGTCCATGGACTTAGAGCGCATTGCCAAGTTGGAGGCAGATGTTGTTGCTACAAAAGATCAAAGGGATCAACTTGAGCAGTTATTATTGGAGAGAAATAATGTGCTGCACAGAGTAGTTGAATCTGTTGATCGTATTGTTCTTCCAGTCAATTCAGTTTTTGAAGAGCCTGTAGAGAAGGTGAACTGGATTGCAGGGTACATTAATGAATGCCAGGATACCAAGACACATTTAGAGCAAGAGTTAGGAACAGTAAAAGAGGAAGCCACTGCACTGGCTAGCAAGTTCTCAGAAGCGCGAGGAACTGTAAAGTCACTGGAGGATGCATTGTTGGTTGCGGAGAACAAGATTACTCAACTAGCTGAAGAAAAGAGGGAAATAGAAGTTGGTAAGGAAAACGTTGAACAAGAGTTAGAAAAAGCAAAAGAAGAAGCTCGTCTCCAGACTAGCAAGTTTGTTGAAGCTTCTGCTAGTAGGAAGTCTCTTGAAGATGAGTTGTCAGTGGCACAAAATAATATTGCTGCGCTCATCAGTGAGAAAGAACAGACTCAAGGTAGCAGGGCTGATGCCGTGAGGGAACTAGAGAAAGTAAGAGAGGAATTTACTTCTCAAACCAGCACACTAACTGAGGCATATAAAACAATAAAGTCTCTTGAAGATGCATTGTCTCAGGCAGAGACCACTGTCACTTTGCTGACTGAACAAAATAATGTTGTACAATTTGGCAGAACCACTTTGGAGGATGAAATGCAAAAGCTGAAAGATGAAGCGGAGTCCCAGGCTGTTAAGCTGGCAGACGCTCATGCAACTATAAAGTCACTAGAAGATGCATTGCTAAAGGCAAAAAATGATCATTCTGTACTTGAAGATGAAAAGAGAATTGCTGAGCAAGAGATATCAACGCTAAATTCAAAACTCAATGCATGCATCAAGGAGTTGGCTGGAACAAGTGGCAGCTTAGAAAGCAGGTCAGTAGAGATCATTGAACACCTTAACGATCTTCAAATGCTTATGAAAGATGAGAGGCTGTTATCTGTTGTGAAACAATGCTTTGAGAGGAAAATTGAGAACTTGCAGAATATGGACCTTCTTGTTAAAGAAATAACAGACGAGGTTGTTGGTAAAGGTTCAGAGCTGTCAGCAAATCACCTTGACATTGACATTGAGGTAATATCAAGATTCCCCTGCCTTTCTTTTTTTAGACCACATAGATTTCTTCATTTGAATGGTCTTATCAGTTAATCTGTGGAATTGTGGCTGATCTGTGTGTCTTTCTTTTTATCTCTTCGGCCGATTGGTAGGGTTAGTCTAATTTAACGTATTAATTTGCCAATTAGATGTATCCAGACATCAGATTTCATTACAGTGACTTGTACATTTATTTATAGCTGGGGTTTTTAATGTATGAACGTACCAATCATTCGAGCTTTGTGCAAGCACCTCACAGATGGCTTTCATTTTTCTACGAAAAATTCAAAATTTTCTAGTCTCAATTTAATTATCAGATACATTCAGATGACTCGCATTAACGTTCCACATTCTGTGTACATATTCCTCTTATTTTCGTTTTTAACTTGTTCATTTATTTCAGAGAAATTCACATATGACTCAACCTTTCACAAATGACCTTGACAACATTGAAATAGAGAATGGCGAGGTGATGGTGGCAGATGCTGACAAGGTATCTTCATGTTTTAGAGAAACTGCAGAAGTGTTCCAGATGAGAAACAAGATTCTTGCTGATAAGTTTGAAAGTTTCTCTGGCTCGATTGATGAGTTTATTGCAGCTCTGTTGAGAAAATTACACACAACAAGGGATGAAGTCACAAGAATGGCGGAGTTCATGGAATCTTCAAATAAAAAACTGAAGGATATGGAATTGTACAGACAGGAACATGAGGAAGCTATGGCTAGGTTAGGAAATGATGTTACAGTTTTACTGTCTGCTTGTAGTGATGCCACTAGAGAATTGCAGTCTGAAGTCAGGAATGCTCTACTAGAACTGGACTCTGTTCCTGAGCTTGAAAATTTGAGCAATGATTTTTCCCAAGAAGTGACAGAAATTAGTATAGATGACAAAGCAGAACATCAGAAGAAGCTTTACAGCAACAAATTCGTAGAGACAGCGGAAAAGTTATTATTTTCTACAAGAAAAGCTCAAGCTCTGACTAAATTGTTTGAAAATACAAGTACTGTGGCAGCCTCTAAGATTCAAGATTTGCAGAAAGAATTAAATGAAACCACCAAAGCTTATGAGAGATCCATAGAAGAAAGAGATCTACACCAAAATATGGTTTTCAAGTTGGAGACTGATGTCGACGCTTTGAAAAATTCATGTAGAGAGCTAAGTCTCAAGGTAAAGGATTACGAAGACATAGAGGAAAAATTGAAAGGAAAAGAGGCAGAAATTTCATCATTATACAATAGCTTGTCGATGAAAGAACGAGGTGAATTTTTATTTTTTTTTGTAATCTTATTGAACATAAAGATTTTAGTTATTATTTATTAGTCCTAAAAGTAACTGTTTGCAATTTATTATTACAGAGGCAGAAGAATCTCTTCTGTCAGCTTCGCAAGTGAGGACACTTCTCGACAAGATAACTGGGATTAACATCCCTGTTGCAGAATCAGAAGCAGGGGACGTTGAGCCTGCAAGTTCAGTTCATTTTAAGAAGTTATTTTACATTATTGATAGTGTAACTGAGTTGCAGGATCGAGCAAAGTCATTAACACATGAAAAAGAAGAATTAGAGTCAACTGTATCAGTACAATCAACTGAAATTGAACATCTTAAGGGGGAGTTTCAGCATCGAGTAAAGTTATTGATGCATGAAAAAGAAGAACGAGAGTCAACCATATCAGCACAATCAGCTGAAATTGAACATCTTAAAGGGGAGTTGCAGCATCGAGCAAAGTTATTGACGCATGAAAAGGAAGAACTAGAGTCAACCATATCAGCACAATCAGCTGAAATTGAACATCTTAAAGGAGAAGTTGAAGCAAACATTAGTAACAAGGCAGACTCAGAAGAGATGAATGCGGAGCTCTCTGAGATCACAACTGCTTTGGAGAGAATTATTAATATTTTGGGTTGTGATGAATTAGACCAAAAATCTGCTGATCTGATAGTGCTCTTAACAGTATTGGAGAAGCAGGTTATGATCTTGCATGCAGAAGCTGAGAAGTCAAAATCCAAAACCCAAGAACTTGGAACCAAATTGCTTGCAAGTCAAAAGGTTGTAGATGAGTTGACGGCCAAGGTTAAGTTGCTTGAAGATTCAATTCAAGTTAAGACCGTTGAGCCAGAAATTGTCCAGGAAAGGAGCATCTTTGAAGCACCCTCATCATTGCCTACTGGGTCAGAGATATCTGAAATTGAAGATTCGGTTGGTACTCTGCTTTAATTATTCTCTGACCTGACATAAAGTTGGATGCCCTTGTTTTATTTTATCAATATCAAATATTTAATGTTTAAAGTTGCTACAAATTTATTGCATGAAAAATATCATAACTTTTGCATTTACTATGCCATAATATCTAGCTTGCTGCATGTTTGCATCTGCCATTTGGCAAGCTACAGTCTCCCTTTTTCTCCCTATGAAAATTTTAGCTGACAATTAACAAAAGCAGTAGTTTGTCATTAAGAGTAACAATATAGGTGGAGTTGCATTTTTATATATTTCCATAGATAAGATTATGCCTGCTGTTTAAAAATTTGGCTTTGGTGTGATACACAGATAAAGAGCTGCATGTAAATAGCCTTTGCTTTCTGATGCTTATGCAGGGAACTCTTGGAAAGAAAGCAATCTCTCCTGTTGCTTCGGCTGCTCATGTACGAACTATGCGGAAGGGATCCACTGAACATCTCACAATCAATATTGATTCGGAGTCGACTCGCCTAGTAAATAACGAGGAAACTGATGAGGACAAAGGTAAGCATTGTTTTAGGGTTTTCTCATTTCCGAAATATTGTTTTAAATATTGACAAGTTATCCATTTCTTTCTTTATTCTTTTCAGGGCATGTATTTAAGTCTCTTAACACATCAGGTCTCGTTCCAAAGCAAGGAAAGATGATCGCAGATCGAATTGATGGAATTTGGTAACGCCTATAAAATTTTAACAACAGGACTGTGTGCGATCATAAGTAATAATATTAATAATTCAATACTGAGTTGCCTTTAATTGCACAGGGTATCTGGTGGTCGTGTTTTGATGGGTCGTCCGGGAGCAAGGCTAGGCCTGATTGCCTACTGGCTTTTCTTACATATATGGCTACTGGGAACCATATTGTGACAAAGCCAGGGTTCATCTACAGTCTGGAGCAGACCCAGAGCATTTCTCTTTGGCCATTGAAAACTTGTATCATACATAGATGTAATAGTGTCATTCTTCTCTTTTTTTCTTACTCCTGGTAATCTTTTTAGAGGAGCTAGTGCCAAATATGTTCATGTAATTTATTCATTATTACTCCCAGGTCTCTGCAATCGCATTTTAGGGGTTGCAGAGAATCTAAGCCTCTAAGCTTGTCACAATAATTTACATTTGCCCCTTTTTCTTTTTCATTTGGAATATTGTTCTATAGATGAATGTAAAAAAGAACAGCTTTTTGTATTTAGAATTTTTTTTTTTTTTTTTGGGAATTCCTTGATCCCGGTTGAATGGAAAGTCATTTACCCAGTAACAGATTATTAATTAGAATCTTCATTTTTTTCTTACTTTTATTCGATAACAGAGCAAATTACAAAAAGACATTTTTATAGGAATTAACCATAATCTGTATTTTTGGTCGTAAAAATATGATTATGATAACATTTGCTGAACGCACAATTTATTGTAATTGCAGCTTAAAATTAAAAAATTATAATCGCTTTCGACGGTAGTTATGGACCTTTTATATATATCAAAATTCCACGTGGCAAATTGTTAGGAAGATTTTTGAGGGGTAGCGAGTTTTCATTTCTGGTCGTCTTGATAGTTTATGCATCTCAAGTTCGACTATGGGATTACTGAGTCTCAAGTATTGGTGGAGAACAAGCCATGCCTTTGCCTCTGCCTCTACCACTCACACTCACCTTCACCTACTTTGCCCTGTTTCTACATCCATTCGTAAGTCTCAATCAATCCATTATTTATGTATTTATTTATGTATGGTCTTGCTCTGATTGCACAAAACTTGTTACGTTATTTGACTAGGTGCAAACGTTATTGGCCTTCATAATGGTGACAAACTAGACCATGTGAGAATTTCTCTCAAGGTGTTTTCCTTCTTTAACCCATACCCATTTCCCAAATTTCTGTTTTTCTCTTATTGCAAACTCCTCATTTCAGGATTTGAAGTTCAGCACCCGGACTTTTGCCCGCAGGAAGTCTGTGAAGAAACTCAAAAGAGATGAACAATTACGTTTGTCAGACGAAAGCAATGTTTTTCCAGATGGGTCTACAGCTGAAGATGGCAATCAGGTGTCCTCTGTTGAAATCGATAATTTCTCCTCTCAGCAATTACCAAACGTCCCTTCAAGAAGCAGTGTGCTTCAAGCATGCGCTGGCACGTGTGGATTCATAGCTGCTCTTGGTGTTATTATTCGTCAGGTTTTGTTGTCTTCTACTGAATTGTCAATTGTATGACTTAATTATAGCTCTTATTTTATAGAAACCCTCACAATTTGAAGATGAATTTTTGAGACTTCATTTTTTGCTTCTATTAAAGTATGACCAACAAATTTACAACATGTTGCTTAATTTGTAAAATATTCTCCTGATTAAATGTGATCTCATATTTGCAATTTGTAGCTATCTCATGTTGCCTTCGTGGAAGGATTGCCGATCCTTGACTGCTCGACTGGAGTATCATGTATAAATTTCATGTTCGTCCTCTTTTGCTAATTGTTTGTTAGAGATTTTGTATAAAGTATGAGAAGGAATAATACATCTTTGCGCTCAAAATAAACACATAAAGAGGCAACTTTGATTCAAAAATTAAAAGCAAAGCAGGGATTCATCTTAAGATGCAGCTCCTGTTATCAACTGAGATTAGCAGTTCCATAGCAAATCACTTTTTGTTTCCCTTGTGTACAGTTGGCTTTGAGACATGGCATCTCGAGTTGATAACAGGGTTAGTTATACTTATATCATCGTGCCGATATCTACTGTTGAAGACATGGCCAGATTTTGCCGAGTCTAGTGAAGCAGCCAATCAGCAGGTAGCTCAACCCTTTTTCTAGCGAAGTCTCGAAGAACTCATTCAAACTTGACATGTATCAATTGTCATTGAGTCACACTCACCGAACATAGTTTACCTTCATATATAGTTTACTACTAAGCAGTTCTATTGAGTCACACTCACCGAACATCCATTATATGTTGCCTGTCTGGGGGAAGAAAGCGATACATATCTTTACTGAACTCAAATTACATCCGGTTTTCCAATGCAGGTCCTTACTTCTCTTGAACCTTTGGATTACTTAATTGTTGCTTTATTGCCTGGTGTTAGTGAGGTAAGCAGACTTATTATTTTTCATGTCTGCATCTTTCCCTTTACTTTTCTAAAGTTAACTGGTAGACAATGCTGTCTGGATGTGTGTGTTGTCCAGGAACTCCTCTTCCGTGGTGCACTGCTACCACTTTTCGGAACCAATTGGATGAGTGTATTGGTGGTAGCTACCATTTTTGGTTTTCTGCACTTGGGCAGTGGTCGAAAATATTCCTTTGCAGTCTGGTACTAAACTTCTTCATTTAATCGAAGAAAAATTGATTCCATATCTTAATCACAGTGTGACTGTCCCGTTCATTCTTTTTCTTGTTGTGTTTGGATCGATCTTAGTCCCTGCTACTATGCCTTACCTTTTCTGGTTTCTTCCATATATTTTCTGTTTGGTAATACCTTAATTCCCTGATGATTGGATGAAACTGCTAACTTAAGTAATCCATTCATTGGCTAGTCATTGTTTCTTACTTCAATACTCTATGAACGACTTCAACAGCTTAGGTGTGGATTTCAAGAAATCCCAATTTTTACACAGCCATAATTATCCACTGTGTTTAGAAATCATCTTGAAACTGTTTGATTGCCTTCTTTTACAGTCATGATTTTATTCTTTTTTCTGTTTCAGGGCAACCTTTGTTGGCTTCTTATATGGTTATGCGACAATTGTGTCAAATAGTATTATTGTTCCAATGGCATCTCATTCGTTGAATAATTTGGTTGGTGGAATTTTGTGGCGCTACACATCAAAGTCACTGAAGTAGATATAATAGGATAACTATCTGCAAGAAAGACTTTGAAGTTTGTCTTTCAATTTTGAAAATCTTTAACAAAAAGCACAGTCTCAGCTTGCTCTGGTGCCTAAATATGATGTCTAATTATGTTAATGTGCTCTTATATATTGTAAAGGACCCAGTTAATAACCATCACAAAGTTGTGACTATTACAGTGCCTGAACATCGTAGCAGAAAGTGTTCAATTTATGCCCTTGCTTGGTGTGGTGCCTTATAAAATGTTATCAATGCACTCCTGTAAACAGTGTAGAAAGTCCGGGTATATACTTTCAGAGATATTTTAGTAAAAAAATGTGAGATATAGCTTTTGGATATGGACATTTTATGTATGCCTCTCGTAGATGGGCCTTGGAGAGGCATGGATATTGGACTGTTTCAATATTCGTTTGTGAATGTAATCTGAGCACCAAAAATACCTGGAGATTCAATCAAAATAGCAAGAGGTATAAAAAGTTCTTTGTCCAATCTCGTATCCATCGACTGACGAATGATACTTTTTTTTTTTTTAAAGAACACTTTCTTAAGGCTCGCCAGTATGATATGATACGAGCGGGGCCTTCGTCTGTTGAGCAGAAAAGGCTGGCATGCATGTGAGGTCCTTTATTACAAGGGTATCTAATTTCTCAAATCCTTAATTAAATGGTAAATATGTGCTTAAATTCCATTTATGCAGTCTCACTCGTGATTTCTTTATAAGCGTGTAACAACATGTTGTTCTTTTATCTTTCCAAAAAGAAATCAAAATTGTGGATCATCTCTGCTTTACCTGTCTTGTTCGTGACTGAAATTGATCTCAGCGCCGTCGCTGCTCGGCATACAGATGATCTTTATTCCATCCTGTATATATCTTCCTTTGTCATCTCCGTCAGTCATCAGTCACAAACAATTTCAACTCTCATTTGAGAACTTATTAAAAATATTTTTTCAGTATTAGAATGGTTGAACAAAATCGTATAATCAGTGTTTGTTTTTGCATGCGAACTTCCAATATTTCAGACAAGTGTGCATGACCGTCAAAGATGTTGCATAAGAGTCCACATGCATGCATATGGACCTTTCGTTCGTAAATCAGAACCAGCTACCAAGCGTTCATGTCCACTTGTATTGTATCTTATCTTTTAATCATATTGTGATATATTAATTTTAAGGTTTATCTGTTTGGAACGAACAGTTCGCAGCAACTGTCCAGGAAATCGCTCACGCAGTAGCTGCCCCTTCGGCTCAAACGTCTGCCAAGTTTGCTGTTAAGATTAACGAGCTGATTACTACTGCTACATGAATTTGTAGTGAATATATATAATTCCAAAGAATGAAACTTGAATTCATGCTTTAGATTTATTTAATTATATGTTACATTGTGTCTAATGAATATATCTACAAAGTTATGAAGGAAAAGTTCTACTAATACATCTTTTGAATGATGACAAAAAATGTATGCATTCCCTCCTAGAAAGGGGAATTGACCTTTATTGCATATTGATGTTTATCGTATTGATTAGTAAAGATTTGATACATATTTTTTTCTCTTTTACTTATGATTTTGTTAGTTTTTATATTAGAATTTAGGAGTTTAGAGTGCTTGTTAATGTCTTGCTTTCGATTGTAGGACATAAGAAAAACAGAGAAAAAACATAAGGAAAAGATGCAAAATAAATGAAGAGACAAAAAGTTGAGGTTGCAACTCCAATCCTTTCAATGCTGCAGTGCCAGAGGTTGTAAATGTGCAGAAGTCAAAAAGTTGATGCTGCAGCGCTAGGGTACTTGAGGCTACAAGCGTTAGCGCAACAACTTGACTTTTTCCTATTTCGTGTTTTACTAAACTGCATCAAGAGGGGGATATAAAAAGGAAAAGAAGGAAGAACGTGAGAGAGGAGAACCAGGGGCAGAGAACGGCTGAAGATTACCATTCTGGGCTTGAGAAAAAATCAAAGGAAGCCATTCTCCAAGGGTTTATTTAGCTTTTATTTATGTTTAAGATGTTTTCATTGTTAGATTTAGTTTTATCTATCATTATGAGTAACTAAATTCTTGGTTAGGGTTGGATTGAAACCCTAACCATAAATCTTTGATTATTTTGTTGATTGAAAGATTATTCGATTTAATTGAATGATTATTATTAAATCTCAGTTGTAATTTGATTGTGTTGTCGATGATTATATTGTCTGGCCAACTTTATTTGATTCAATACATAAAATCTGTTATGTGAATGTGTGAATGATCAATTCTATGTTTACAGGAGTAATAAAAAAATTATTTATAATCTTGGAGATTTAATATCTTGAATACATAGACACCATAGTTAGAATTATGAGTTAATTGATTTCTTGTTTTATGCATTTATCTTTGAGCAACCTAGTAGATACCATGCTAGATTCTAGGCTAATGAATTAGATTAGACTATTGATCAAATTTATAATCTAGACCTTAGGGAATCAGATAATGTTAGATTGTGGACCAAGCATATAATATTGGTTATTTAGTCATTTAAAATCAATAATAATCTGAAATTTCTAATTTATTAAAAAGGAATAGTAGTTAGTAGTAGAGTTTATTAAAAAGGAATAGTAGTTAGTAGTGGAGATCAAGCTTTAACATTTTGTATTATCGATTTTTTGTTTGAATTTATATTATTTTTTAATTTTGTTAAGTGAATTATCTATTTTAACATAATATTTTAAAAACGTTGTAGGATCGATCCAATATGATTCGCGTATTTAGGAGTTAGATTTTTAATTAATTATATCTGATTTAGTAACAATTAAAAAAAACTCACGACACGTTGATTTAATTAAAGAAAAAGAAACTGGAATTTCCCATGTAAGTTGCCTTTGAAGAGATTATTTCTTCCAATTTTTGGTATTCCGACATGGACATATGCTAACGTGTAGACTTTAGTCCACTTAGGCCATGGCCGTCTGGCGTCTGGTGGGGGATATTTAGTTAACATTCAACCCATCACCGTCGCCTGGGAAAAGACTCAACTGACTTTAAGAACAGAACAGAACAGGCGACTCTTCTCATTTTGTCTCTGACAAGTAACTAACCAGCAGACCAAACACAAAACACTTCGACTTGGAACTTTCTTTAACAATACGTGGAAACATAAAGCCTAGCCTAGTTTCGTTAATTAACTGACACTCCAAAATCTTAGCAAGTTAATGCAAGAATATGGAAAGCTGTGCAGAAGTAGGCGGCTGTCCCACCGATTACATAGCCATTGCCACAGCTATCTTGTTCTTCATTTTGTATGTTTTGACTTTTCATCATACTTTCTTTTTGGGTATTTAAGAAATTTATTTGTTTATATCTTTGTTGCAATTTTGTTTCTTTTCGCTTGATGAAGTTTTTGATTTTATGTTTGTGTTCTTTCTTTAATCAACCTTGAATTTGAACCGTTTGTTCTTGAGCTGAGCCTTTTTGTGATCGTGTTGATATGGGTGTGTTCAGTTTTCAAATCGGTAGTTTTGTGTTACTGCTGATTTTTGTTTGATAATTTGGAGCTGGATTAGAATTGAGAGTGTCTTTGAATTATCCCTTATGGGCACTAGGGCAGGAAAAGGAGACTCTCATTCACTTTCCAATTTTATTTGCTATTTACTGCACAGGCTGCAAAGCATTGCAAAATGAACAATTCAACGATTAAACTTCTGTCTCTTGATTTCTTTCCCTTTCAGGCTTCTATCAAGATCTTTATTACCGTTTGTGGTACACAAGGTTCCCCGTATCCAAGGCAGTGGTTTCTGGATTCCAGTAATTCAACTCTTTGCTAGCTTCAACTTGCTTTTGTCGATTGTGGTAAGCTTTAGCTTTCATGCCCATCTCTGTAAAACTTCTCCATGACCTTGTTGTCTAAATCTTGATTATGGGCGCTTTCGCATTAATTTTACCGAACTAGAACTATTCTTTATGCAGATGTCTTCCAATTTCTTCGAATTTAAAAGGAGGCATTGGTGGCAATCTTGCTATGTCTGGGCAGGTTCTTAACTGCTTTAGTTGTCATTACAACATTTTCAGTTGTTTAGTCTATTTATTGTATCTATCATTTTGAATTCACTTATGCTTCCATGGTAAGCTGAGGCATATGTTTCTCTCAGTGTGGTTTGAAGCTCCACTAGGATTTGGTTTGTTGCTGAGCTGTCGCATCACACAATCCTTCCAACTCTACCACATTTTTGTCAGGTAAATATCTATATCTTTCCAGGCCAAGTAATTAAATTGTTTATTAAACTTGACTCAACCATGTCATCTGGAGGTAACCAAGCTTAATTCATCAGACCATTTGGCTGCTAGATAATCCTGAATCTCCTGATAAAATACATCCCCCGACCCTCATAATATGCATTTCCAACTCTTAAGATATGCAAACAAAAACAATGAGACTAAGGTAGAGAAGGGACTACAAGATCTTTATGCAAGCTAAAACTGGATGAGAAAGTTTCTTGAGGCTGATTTTGTCTTTGACAAGATGCAGACAAGCTGTTGGTCAATCTGTCACAGAAAATAATTGTTGTCTGTTCAGGGATTGTTAGACATTTTTACACACATATACAATTCAGCCTCAAGAACTTATCAGTTTGCTGCATGCTACACTGGACTTTTACTTGGAGACATATAGTACAACCTAGTACTTGATGTTTGATTGACATACAATTTTCTAAAACCTTACATGTCTAAAAAAGATACTTAACTGTAGCTGAGGTTTTACTATCTGCTTGTCTGTATATGATTTTGTAACCTAATCTTGCTCACCCTATCTGCTTTTGATGTTTCAGGAAGCATTTACCACCTATCAGATCTTATATTTTTCTTCCACTAATTCTTCTGCCATGGGTTATTGGTGCTGCATGTAAGAATTTCTAAATTGTATCAATTTATTTTTCTGGAGTCCCATTTGTCCAAGTTGGGTCTATTTCATTACTGCAATGACATTAATCTTGGCTGAGTATGGAAATTTTTCTGTAAGTTCATGACTGCCCATGCCTCTTTTTGTCTGTTAGTTTTTGCATACACGTGTAATTCATTATCTACTGATACTAGTCCACTCTGCAATATACTTGCTCACTTTGTTGGCATTGTTTGTTTCGTTTTTCCTCTGGTCGTACATTCAACAAACTGAGAAATTTCAATGAATGTGTCATTGCCCATATTTCCTTTATTTCACCCGTTTACTCTTGACAAGGTTATTTCATCAAGCCCTGTCCTGCAATTTACCATAGTCTCATATTGCCTTTCAGTTTGCAATCATGTTCGAAATTGAAGGATCCAGGAAATGATCAAGTGTTGCTTCATTAATAACCTTTATCAGTAAAGCTTAATTCACCAAATCTTTTTCTCTTTACCGGGGTTGGCTGTCTATTTTTGGTGGAAATTTAAAAGAATGTCCACTTAGCCTCCCTCTAGTAAGAAACTTTCTTAAGGACATCTTTTTCCTTTGTCTTTCTGACCATCTATCTGTTTGTCTATAAATATGGTCTGACTTTAGTAATAATTTGATTTACTATTTTTCAACACATTAAAACACACAACTACTTCTTTCATGTTCTATTCTTTATCTCCACTGCAATTGCTTCTTTCTAACAGGAAGGATTATGTATGCTGTAGTTATGCATGTGAGGAAACCACTCAATCATCAATGCCACATGGGAGTTCATTGGATCATTCCTGTGGTGTGCCTCCATGCCTCGTACGTTGCAACTTTGCTTGGATTCATGGGAGCAATTCGCCATATAGAGTTCCGATTTGATGAACTCAGGGACCTCTGGCGGGGAATAGTAGTCTCAGCTACATCCATTGGTATACTTTCTTCTAGGTTCAACAAGGCTGTGCAGTTCATCTTTTACGATGTAAAAGTTTCAGATTGAGGAAAAATCGTTTCATGCTTATTTTTCCAAATCACCCAGGAAGCTCTTCAATCCAATTCAATCTATGGTTTTGGAATGAAAAAAAATCTGATGGAGAGTTACTAATGTAATGAGGCTTAATTTATAATGTTGATGATATTGAGCTATTTCTCTGGTTATCAGACACATTTCTGAAATGTCTTTTTCCAGCTTTAGGAAAAAAATTATTTACATGCGAACTACGATTATTACAGAAAACATAGATAATCATTACTAGCCCCATATCAATATTACCTTAAGGCTTAAGCTAGTTGACAATGTAAATACAAATAATTTAATTTTACAGCAAATCAGGATACCTCTCCATGTTAGCATGCATAAGTTTACGTGTGCTTGTATATGCTTCCAGGTTTATGGGTTCTTGCTTACATTTTGAACGAAGTTCATGATGATGTTACATGGCTTCAAGTTGCTTCTAGGTTTCTGCTTTTAATTATGGTATGCTTTACTATATGCCTGTTCTTTTGCATGTTTTTTGCACCTGCTATCATTAGTTGATTATTGAGATTAACTGTTAAGGCTTTAGCTTATCTGTATTTGCTAACACTTTTCAGGTATTTTACAGGCTAGTATTCTTATACTGCTTTTCTTCTCTTTATCAAGTTCAGAGCCTCTGCTTTCTCAAATCAGTTTGAGAAAAAGGGAACCTAAAGGATTGGAAAGAATGGGCGAGGCTCTGGGCATACCTGAAAGCGGACTACTGTTGCAAAGAGAACTAGCTCCTCTAATAGACCCTAATGAACCACTGGACAAGCTTCTTATAAACAAAAGATTCAGGCAATCATTTATGGCATTTGCAGACAGGTATTCTCTACATCCTAACTTCCACTTACATTTAAAGAAAATTCATTGGAGGATTGTGATGATTTCTATTTGAGCTTAATGGTGGTTCCATTCAAGAATGGTGCCTAGAAAATAATCTTTTTGGGTAAAACTTCTAGAGGCTCACCTCTTCTTTAGAAGCAATTGGAGATAATGAAAACTACACAATTTATATCTTTCTTTTCTGTCAATTGTAGTTGTTTGGCTGGGGAGAGTGTTCATTTCTATGACGAAGTGAATGAGCTTGGAAAAATTCCTGTTGAAGACGATGTAAGGAGGATTTACATGGCACGGCATATTATTGAAAAGTACATAGTTGCAGGTTTGTGATTTTAATTATGGGGCAATTTGTGCTAAATTTATATCTGTTACTTGACTATGCTTACTTCAGCCTTGGATCTCCTACCCAATGCATATTGATATGAATGAAGGGTACTTTTAGTTGAATGACAAACACAGCTGTTGACTGGTTTCCATTTAGTGCTCTATAAAGAAGTTGTTTGGCACCGCAAGAATCAAGTCTGGCTCGTTCATGTTGGCCACCATTTCATATTTATTTATCTACTAACTGTATCTTGCTTACTTTTGCATGCTACAGGTGCTTCAATGGAGGTGAATATATCTCATCGAACCCGACAAGAAATTTTGACTACTCCCAATCTGGCACATCCTGATCTCTTTAATAATGCAATAAATGAGCTGATCCAGTTGATGAAAACGGTAAGACATCTACTTAGGAAGACTCAATTGATACTGCATTCATTTCAGATCTGTACGGTAGTAATACCATGCTTCATTTTCTTTAAAATCATTTATTTATTTATTTTGGTTGAATTTTGAAGAACTTGGCAAGAGATTACTGGTCATCCATGTTCTTCATCAAGTTGAAAGAAGAAGCTAGCATGAGATCTACTAGCCATGAGCTCGAACAAGTCACAGGCTGGAATTTCTCTCCTAGGTTGAGTTCTGTACATTGTCGTGATGACCCCTTTCACCAAGAACAAAGTTCAAGGAGTTCTGGCCATAATACTCTGAACCATGACCCATGATGTACTCAGAATTCATGATTACAGTTGTTAGTGGAAATCATTTACCTCGGATGGGTAGAATTTATTAAGTTTAGAGACTAGACAGATCATATATTAAAGATGAAAATTGAATGATGTAACGAGGGAAGGGAAGCTGAAGCTCTACTAGCAAGTGTTGAACTATGATGCACTTGTACCGGCACAACAATGAAATTACCCTCACCAATTTGTAAATGGGATCTTTGAATTAGCAGATCAGCGTCAAATGTCTTAATATTTATAGTTAAGATATCATTACAACTTAATAAGATGATCATATTCATGTAGAGTGAGAACTAATTACGGGTAGACACTGAAGGTGGGATGTGATTTTAGTGAAGCGGTTGGCAATAGTAAATGCATGAGGAAGCTAAGCAGAGGAGTTAGGTATGCCTTATAACGGTACAATGTAGTTCCCATTTTAGGTTCAGTAATTAATAGTTTCTATTCCCTTACAACTCACATGAAACATGACTAGAAATCAAATAAAACATGAATTATTTTTCTACATCAATCAAATTGGGTGGAACGATGATGCACTTTGGGTTCTTCATGGCACTTCTGGATGCACTTTTTGTTTGTCAACTAACATGTATGCTAGCTTATAACCAAAATTAACTACTGAAACCGACCCCCTACAGCCCTGGCCATTTGATCTCTCAAAGCACCAGCTTCAGCAAAGTAGTGTAGAACATTAGAGACTGTCCGAGAATGACATTAACATCCATCCACCAAGTCCCATCTCAGCTCCCACCATGGATACTTATTCCTTCAGTGCTTGGTTTCATCTTCCTCCTCAAAAAATCCATCTCTCTTCTCAACTTGCTCTTCACCACCTTTTTCAGACCACCAAAACGCCTCAAAGGCTACGGATCCTGGGCTGTCATCACTGGCGCCACTGATGGCATAGGAAAAGCCTTCGCCTACCAGCTTGCAAAGCAAGGCCTGAACTTGATCCTCGTCAGCAGAAACTACGACAAGCTCAGAACAGTCTCCAACGAACTCCAAGCTGAATATCCCAACACCCAGATCACCATTGTGGGGTTTGATTTCACTACCAATATCTTGGAGGGAGTGAAGTTAATAAAGAAGGCCATTGACGGGCTGGAAGTCGGCGTGCTGATCAACAATGTGGGAATCACATACCCGGGAGCCATGTTCTTTGACGAGGTTGATGCGAGAATTTGGATGGACATAGTTAGGGTTAATATTGAGGGAACCACTAAGGTTACGAAAGCTGTTTTATCAGAGATGACGAAAAGAAAGAAAGGTGCAATCGTCAATATTGGCTCTGGTGCTGCCATTGTTGTGCCTTCACATCCTCTCTTCACAATCTATGCTGCCACTAAAGCGTACGTAAATATCCATATCTCTCCTTTCTTCTTCTTCTATGGTTCACATCCTCATCTTCGTTTTATTTGTAAATAGATCAAAATTTTAAAAATAGTAAATAAGATATGATAACACAAGTAGATCAAATTTTGGCAAGAAATGCGCGAAGGAGTTATCTTACGTTCATGATTTGTACAGGCAAAATAGTTGGCAGACGTCTTAGGCTGTCGAAGGTTTGGTGTTTTTCTGTTTTCTTATTGTTGATTTGAAGTCTATATACGTTCGTTTTTCCTGAAACGCAAATTCAAGTGTATCCAGGGCAGGGCCAAGGTCCACAATCCTTCATTAATTGTCTTGTCTCTTCAAATGATTGGATTCATCGTTAATTATAACTTTTTCTAATTGGTTTGATTAACGTTGTACAGTTACATTGATCAACTTTCGAGATCTCTGCATGTGGAATACGAGAGATTTGGAATTGATTTGCAGTGTCAGGTACGCCGTTGGATGATTATTCACGAACTAATACGTACCGAAATTAATGAAGAATTTGTTATATATATAATATACGTATGTGCAGGTACCATTGTATGTTGCGACAAAAATGGTGTCCCGAGTAGCATCCATAGAGAGACAATCACTGTTTATACCATCGCCAGAAGATTATGCTAGAGCTGCAATTGGGTGGATCGGCTACGAACCAAGGTGCACCCCTTACTGGAGTCACTCACTTCAATGGAGCTTCGCTCGCCTCCTCCCAGACACCATTCTTGATGCTTGGCGTCTCTCTATTGGCATTCGCAGGAGATCACAATCCTTCATTGCTCAAAGCCACTTGGAAAATAACTGAGGTAGTGAAAATTTAAATGTCATTATCACTTCCAAACAAATCTGATAACTTAAATTTTTATTTTTTTTGGGTTAATCTTTAACGTTCATCAATTGATAGGTCTTTCAAGGCACTTCGATTGTCAAATGGTGGAGGCTAATAGTTAAAGAACATGCATCAAAGTATTAATCTTTCGAACTTGATCATGAACTGAGTTATATATTTTAACAAACTTCCTAATTTGAGTTTTTTTTTTTACGATTCTTTCTTAATATATCCTATAGTAAGTATTATTATGAAAAGGTAAGATGCCTAAGTGGAGAATTCTCATTTCAAAATCTTTAATAGTAATGAATAATAAACATTTGTGATTGTCTTGTCAATTTTAGGAAGGATGGAATGGAAACCTTTGTTGTAATGTCGTCTCAATCCACTGAGAAGCCTATACAATTATCACATCTCAAAGCTTTTAATGCAATTTTAAATATTGGTGTTTGTCTAGTCAATTTTAGTAATTATGGAAACCTTTGTAATAGCGTCTCAGTCCGGCCAACACATCTCAAAGCCTTTTAATGCAATCATTAATTATTGCAATTGGGTCGTTGGCGTAGATCAATTATGTGGTAGCCATCCGTCTATTCAATTTCCTTTTCACCTTCTTTACAACATCTTTCTTCTTTAATTCAATTTATATGGGCAGATGAATTCATGTGAAAGTTATATAGGCGTTGGATTGAACGCAATAACTTCTGGAAACCAATCAATTACTATTGCCATCTTAACAAGTGAAAGAGAAACAAAACCTTACCACACGAATTCGAAAAGCCATTTAATTTGGAAGCTTTTTAGGCAATATTTCTAGTTTTAAAATATAATTAATAAATTATGAATCGTTGAATATTCAGGTATTACAAGTCTTTTATGCACCTATGACACTTTTAAATCTACTTATGAAACAGAAAATTTTTAGTAAGTTAAATTTGTTTTTTTTTTATATCTAACTAAGTAAAATCCTAAATAATAAAAATAAGCTTCCAAATAAAATAATTCATCAATATTTGATATGATCAAT